>QLNU02014416.1:15596-25868 GCA_006491805.2 Dysdera silvatica | reverse complement strand
CATTGTTGCCCCTAAATAGTAATATTAATAGATACAAACTGTGTTATGAGAGATTTATATGTAATGCTCAGGTGATGGATTGGGAAGAAATTTTTAATATTGGTAAGGTTGCAGATGCTTTTGTGAAATTTTTGGCTCTAATGGAGAAATTGATGAATATGATGAATGATTACTACTTACACACTGAAAACAGAGGATTGCTGTGGATGGATTCAGAGGTTACCGAGTTGGTAAAAATCAGAAATAAATTACATAATAAAATAAAACGCTCTCCTGTGCCTCATTTAATAAATGAAGAAGAGGTAATTAAAAATTAAATAGTTAATAAGATCAAACAGGGTAGGCAGTTACTATTTTGATAGATTTGATAAGCTTGATTTACAAGCAAAAGATAAATGGTATATCATAAATGGACTTACAAGAGATAAAAAATTATACTCCTTAAAATTGATTGTAATAATCAGGGGAATAGAATTGATCATGATACAGACTCAGCGAATATGTTAAATATTTATTTTACTAATGCTGCTGATCAATTGCACAGAGCGATTGCTTCCACTTGTGATGGAGATTTCTTGAGGAATTGTATGAAAGATAAAATGCAAGAATCTATCTGATGTAACTGAAGCTGAAATACTTATATATGTATATATAAATTCCAGGGATGGGAGCAAGTCTTTTTTCTAGCTAAAAGTCTTTTTTTTTTTCATCTGTCTCTAAAAGTCTCTTTTTTTTAGGAATTTATTTGGTCTCTTAAATGTCATTTTTTAAAGAAATTGCTGGATCATTCCACGCCAAGCGGTACAATTTTAAAAACCACCCATGCTGGACCCTCTCCGAATTTCCTGAAATTTTAAAAAGTTGTAGACAAGTCCAAGAAATGAACATGTGCAAATTTCTAGCCTGCAATAATAAATAACAGGTACATTTGGCTCCGTTTTTGAAGCACCCCCTCCAAAAGTGGAGCCGAACACCTAGTGAATATTCAAAGTTTCAGTGCCCATAACTTGACAACCAAAGTCGCTATTGATCAGAAAATAAGTATTCCAGTTTAGCTTCATACCATGAATCAGAAAATGTCATTCTGAAAACTTGAAAAATATTTCCCTCTTCGGAATATGGGCTGAAAGTTATCAAAAAAAAAAAGTTCCATTTTCAAATTTATGTCAAACTTCAGGGCGCATTATTTTCAGAAATTACAATCGGAAGAACATGCCATTTGGTATACTTAAGCCGAATATCTAACTTATTGGATTATGAAATTAACAGCCTGATTACTTAATTACACATGGAGATACTATGCTACAAACATACTGTAAGGCACAAAATCCTCAAAAGTGACCTGGGTTCAGCATCAAATATCAGAAAATAGGCCATCTCAAATTCTAATTTTTTAGCATCATTAGAAAGAGCAGATTTTGAACTACTTGAAAATGCTTTTTCCATTCTAGAGACTGTTCTGCTAAGATATCAAAAACGGGTTAAGTATTCTTATGAAACATGCACTGTCAGAGTTCACATATATGGTTGCTTAATTCTAAGCAGCACTAAGCAACAATATTACAAATAAAAATCAATATTATCATTAATAATTATTACTACTTCATCAAGTGGGTTTTTTCTTCAATGCTGAGCAAAACGATTCCTGTCAAGCCGTATTGCCCTGCTGTTTAAGTAATGGAGCTGAAATCTTCACAATGATGTGTTGTTCATGAATCCAGCAAGTATCACGCTTCTTTTCGGCCACTGAAATGATTGCACACAACAAAAAGAATGCACAAAGATGATAAATGCATCATCCTTTTTATTGGAGATGTCATATACGCTACCAATGCACCGATGATTGTCTTAAATACCAGCTATATATAGATCTGCAGTAAGGTTCAGGATCAATGTAAAAAGAATATGCTTTTCAACAGGTTGGTCGATCAAGGCAATAAAAAAGTTCTGTCACATGGCTGACATGGATAAACTTTGAATTAACAGGTGCGAATTGTTGATTATCTGATGTGCCAAGAATTGTGAGATAACCTTCGAACCGTTCTTGTACTGCCCTCATTGTTCCTATTTTTTTTTTAGTTGATAACAAATAGAATTTTGTCAATGGTTCAACAAATAAGAAACGTTCTGCAAACCTTCGTGAACTACTGTTCTCTTTATCAAGCGAAATGTCAAGAAAGTAAAAATGTCTTGTTTTCCTTTCTCAGATGCTGGATTTTTACCCAGAGCAGTCCCACCCACATCAAGGTTTTTCCCAAACTCTTACCTTGGATTTTCCCATCTTTTTGAACAAAACTTGTATGATTCAAGAATAGATTTTGAGATGTTAATTGTCCAATTTGGTAATCGAAAAGTCTACTCCCCACCCCAAAATCTACAAGGGCAAGAAATAAAATTTTTATATTATATTACATTTTTCAGCATTCCAATCAGGAACCTGCCCTTTCTCCAAAGCATAGTCAACTCTAGAAGATTAGAGATCTCACCCTTCTCCATAGCACAAGGATGTTCCTTTTTCCACTTACGAACCATGTTTTCTGCCTTTCCGTTTGTCTCTTCTTTTCCGTCTCACCAGCATATGCTTTCTCACAGTCCTTATATGACATTTGGTAAATAGTTCTTGTCAATTATTCCGCTAGAACTCCGTCTTTCACCTAACAAATTAATTATGTTAAGTAGTAGCTGTCTCGTGGAAGGCCTAAATGTCAGTTTTCCTCAACATATGCTTAATCTCATTAAAAATCGTCCCACATAGTATAATATAATAGTTTCTCCAGTGCTTCCCAACCTTCACATCATGACCACCCCTTTATAGTAACCAAATAGTTCATGCACTTCACACTATCTGCCGCCAGCCACATTTTCATAATAAAAGAATTTTTAACAAAGTAAAGAAAATACATTAAATATAAAATTATAATGCATGTGTTATATATATAATTTATGTATTATAATATATATTCATGTATAATATGTATTATGTTAAGAATGTATATTAATGTGCGTTTAAAGTTAACAAAATTAGTGGAATACTGCAATGGAGCCGCATTGAAACATAAAGCGTTGGAAACATTTGGTATAAAATTCCTTATAAAAATAATTGCAACTAAAAATAGTTGCAGCTACCCTCAAGAAATCAGTTTGCAATCTCCCCGAAGGTCGCAACCCCAGGTTGGAAACCACTGTACTAAGATTAAGACATCGACCTTCTCAAACGTTCACTTTGTAATAAACAGTGAAGGGCTTTAATGTGTTTTGACTACTCACCCAGTGATAATCTTGAATAGCATCTTAACAAAAACAAAAACAAAAATTGTGAAGACCCTGAGAATTATTATTCTACCTGACGGGAAGTATTCTTTCAATTACTCTGATGTTTTTCATTATAATGATAAGAAAGTATTAACTTAGTTAATTTGATCGAAATTCACGAACATGTCATGATCAAGGAAACTTCCACGCAGGTGCAGAGTCGAATTTCTTAGCAATAAGTCATTGTAAATCACCGTATGACGGAATTGGTGGGACAGTTAAGTGATTAGCAACTGGAGCTAGTCATCGACTTACACTGAATACCAAATTCTGAAACCTGCTAACTTATTTAAATTTTATGACCAACATAATTGTGAAATTCAACTTTATTTTACATCAAATGAAGAAATAGAAACAATGAGGGCAGCACAAGAAAAATGGTTCAGAGGTTATCATACAATTCCTGGCACATGAGATAATCAGCAGTTTGTACCCGTTGATTCAAAGTTTTTCTGTGTCAGCCATGTATCAAATGACGAATTTTTTTTATTGCCTCAGTCGACCAACCTGTTGAAAAGCATATTCCTTTTACATCGATTGTGAACCTTACCTCGATCTACATGTAGTTGGTATTTAGGACAATCACCGATGCATTGGTAGCGTATATGACATCTCCAATGAAAAGGATGATGCATCTGTCATCTTCGTGCATTCTTTTTGTTGTGTGCAATCACTTTAGTGGCCGAAAAAGCTTGGTACTTGCTGGATTCATGAACAGCACATCATTGGGAAGATTTCAGCTCCATTAACAGCAGGGCAATACGGCTTGACAGAAATCGTTTTGCTCAGCATCGAAGAAAAATTCTACTCGATGAAGTAATAATAATTACTAATGATATTATTGTTTATTGATAATATTGATTTTTATTTGTAATATTTTTACTTAGTGCTGTTTGGAATTAAGCAACCATATGTGCAAACTCTGACAGTGCATGTTTCATAAGAATATTTAACCCATTTTTCGATGTCTTAGCAGAACAGTCTCTAGAATGGAAAAAGCTCTTTCAAGTAGTTCAAAATCTGCTCTTTCTAATGATGCTAAAAAAAATTAGAATTTGAGATGGTCTATTTTCTGATATTTGAGGCTGAACCCAGGTCACTTTTGAGGATTTTACGTCTTACAGCATGGTTGTAGTGTAATATCTCCACATGTAATTAAGTAATCAAGCTGTTAATTTCATAATCTACTAAGTTACATATTTGGCTTAAGTATACCAAATGGCATGTTCTTCCGATTGTAATTTCTGAAAATAATGCGCCCTGAAGTTTGACATAAATTTGAAAATGGAGCTTTTTTTGACAACTTTCAGCCCATATTCTGAAGAGGGAAAGTTTTTCACGTGTTCAAAATGACATTTTCTGATTCATGGCATGAAGCTAAACCGGAATGCTTATTTTCTGATCAATAGCAACTTTGGTTGTCACGTTATGGGTACCGAAACTTTGAATATTCACTTGGTGTTCGGCTGCACTTTCGGAGAGGTCTTTCAAACGTAGGGACATATGTCCCTTGTTATTTATTATTGCGGGCTAGAAATTTGCACTTTCTTTTTGTGGGCTTGTCTACTACCTGTTAAAATTTCAGCCAAATCAAAGAGGGTCGAGCGTGGACCACTTGGCATGGAATGACCCTCCTCTACATTTCTTTTTTGTTTTTTATATGAATTTTTAAATCCCCCTCCAATTCAACAATGAAAACTTGCCAATGTTGTAAATTACAGATATATTCCGACACTTTTCTTTGCTATGTTATTCCATGTAAGTTGAACTACTGTAATTGCAGAATTTAATATTTTGATAGCTAACACCTTTTTGTCACATTTCCTCATTTTCATGGTTGCTTTTAGATATAAGTAAGTACAAATACGTTAACAATATATAATTTTATACACATACTTCTGAAAGATCAAACAACAATATCAATCAACATTTATTGGCGTAGTGATACCAATGCCGATGTTGTGGCGTGATTATATGGTGAAATGTTCAAAAGAAAATAAATATTTCTGCGTTCGGTGGGACCTGAACCCACAACCTTCCACTTGCCGGGCGGAGGTTCTACGCACTGAGCTACGAAGGACAATATATAATCTCTTTACGAACGTATATATACTGTTGCCAGTTATTTCGCAGAATGGTGTAGTACATGGACTACTATTTAAACCGAATTGCAAAGAGACTGGTATTAAATTGATCGAAATGCCCGTTGCAGCATATGTATTTATATAAATCGAACACTACCAGATTAAATCAAACAACAAAATCAATGTTTATTGGTGTAGTGATTTTGCAGTTTGGTTTAAATAGTAGTCTATGTACTACACCATTCTGCGAAATAACTGGCAACATAAATACATATGCTGCAACGGGCATTTCGATCAATTTAATACCAGTCTCTTTGCAATTTGGTTTAAATAGTAGTCCATGTACTACACCATTCTGCGAAATAACTGGCAACAGTATATATACGTTCGTAAAGAGATTATATATTGTCCTTCGTAGCTCAGTGGGTAGAGCCTCCGCCCGGCAAGTGGAAGGTCGTGGGTTCAGGTCCCACCGAAGGCAGAAATATTTATTTTCTTTCGAACGTTTCACCATCTAATCACGCCATACCATCGGCGTTGGTATCACTACGCCAATAAACGTTGATTGATTGACATTGTTGTTTGATTTAATCTGCGTAGTGTTCGATTTATATAAATACTTCTGAAAGAGTTAATGAGAATATATTTAGTATATTATGTTTGCTTTTTCCAAATCTGAAAATATTTTCAGTTCCTGATAAACATAACCAGGATCGAAATTGTTTTTAGGTGAGAGGAGGATACGAGTTCATACCTTAAGTTTACCAGTTGTTTCAATATTGCAAGACGTTTGGGGTGGTGCTGATCAAGAAGCAATCATTGGATTAGTTTCAAAAATGGGTAATTCCTATTGTGATTTGACCGTCTTGCATTTTTAATGCAATGCTTAATGTCTTTGTGGAAATACAAATTTAATCTTGTGTTTGTTTACAGCTGTTGATCGTAGTGTCACATCATCCTTAAGTGATGCCAGAGATGCATTGATTAATGTATGTATTGATTTACTTGGAGCATATAAGATGACAGTACAGTCTGGTCAAACAGGTTCACTAATGACACCTTATTCAACTCGTTTGGTTCCATTATTTATCTTAGGATTGCTTAAGCATGTAAGTTTTGGAGTTTATTTTTTGAAACTACTTGATAATATTTCTGTGGCCAGCAATTTAACATCTTCAAGCTTATTTACATTTATTTAAAATTTAAATATTCCAAACTATAGAATGGGGGTATAAATTACACTATAGAATTTAATGTAATTTATACAGGGTGTCCCATCAAGGCCACATAAACTCTGAACAGCTTGATTCCATGCAAAATTGTAAGCAAAAAATATTAATGCAAAAATGCTGAGATATCCATATTTTTTTAGTTATTAAGGTTTGCGATTTAACCAATCTAATGCTGTTTTCATTTGTTTGCACCTTTCAGGCTGAGGATGAAATGAAGTGAAAAAAATCTTGTTTTAGTGAAGGTGTGGAATAAATGTTTTTGATAGTTTATTCTGTAATTTTACTTTGAAAGGCAACGTGCATGCGAATTTTTCTTCCCCAGCCAATAATATAGAAGTTTCGTCATACAATCAGTGATCTTAGTAACGGGATTTCATTTTTTGCTAAATATCAGCAAGTAATGCAAAAAATGGATGAATAAAAATAATTAGCATAAAAAAAAAAGTCTTTACTTCTCATAGTAAACACACACAAGCATGTAACATTAATATTTTAAAGAAATTAAAAATGTAACAAATTAAAAAGGGTGTAAGTTTAAAATTTACATTAATATTTTACATTAATGATTAAATTTGTATTGATTGTAAAAAATTAATTGTTTGTAAAAAATATTGGCATGATAGACAACTTTTAATAAATAAGGCAGAGGTAGGCAAGCTTTCGAGAGTAGAGAGCTATTTTTGATCTAATGTATGTACCTCCAGGTCTGACGCCAAGGGAAGGGGCAAACCTTCCCTTGGCGTCAGACCTAGAGGTATTTTTAGATTTTTAGGGGAAGCAAAATGGGATAATTATAAAAAAAATGGAAGTCCTTTTGGGGCGGCTAAACACTTGTTTGTCCCAAACGGCATAATACATAGTGCTGGCCCTGCTTACCTCAATCCGGTAGTGACCACCCCAGTCTTCGCGTCTGCTGGACTGAGTTTGACTTCTAAAATGTTTTATGGAAAGGAAATGTATTGTGGTTCCAAAGTCCCGTTAAGCTGCCAGTTCCATTGCAGAAAATCCTTAGCACAGTCTGGAGACAAAGTATGCAAACTTATTCAAACATTTTAAAGTCTTGTAAATTCCCTTTACAGCTTGTTTTTTGCATTATAGCATCTAATCATGTGGTAATGTTAAGGCATCTATTGAAATAATAGAGTATTATTAAGTTATTTGTTAAATCGCAGTATTGCAATAACCAGCAATTGTCATTCTTGTTATATTGTGCCCTGCGGTGGCGCAGTGTGGTAACGCGTTCTCCTAGTGCGCCGCTAATCCGGGTTCGACTCCCAGCAGTGCAAAAAGAACGCTTACTCAGAGATCTCATAAAGATCGCACTGCTCACTGTAGTCCGGGGTTTGGTTCCCTAGGCCTTAAGAGGTTCGGATTCCTCGGAAAACAGTAGGTCCCGGCGCAGCATGACCACTGTAGTCTTTGAGCCGTAAAACAAACAAACCTTTTATATTATATAAAAAAGAGAATGTGCATAAAGTATTCTATGATGTTGTGACTAATTATAGTGAAAAAGGTGTGTGGAGTATTTATGTGTAATGAACAGAACTTTTTTCAAAACAAGCTAATTGTTACAGTCGGAAAAATCACCAGCTGTGTAATAACTTTATGTAAAGCTACGTAATAGGTCCACGTCACAATTCCAGTTTTCTCAGAAAAGGTGGGCTGTGCTTGAAAAGGGAAATCATTTCGAAGCACAGTTTGGTTCTCGCTTTTTACTATAACAGGCAGGGCTTAGTGATTTGTAAGTGGCTCTTGTTAAGAAAAGAATGGTAAAATTTTGTTCTCATTGGCTGGACTTTAAACGTTTACTCAAAAAAAAAAAGAGGATTTCTCATCATTTTCGCATTAACAATTTTTGTTTAGAATTTTGCAAGCAGTCACGCTGGGCAGAGTTTATGCAGTCTTCATAGGACACCCTGTATAATATAAATGATATAACATACACTTATTACTATAAAAGTATAAATTTATATGCTTTAATTCATTAGGATGTTCATTTTCAGTAAGGTTTGAGAAAAATGAGACTGAAGTTGGAACTGCTATTTCTTTTTAGATTTTCATTCATGTGAATGTATGTATATATCTGTGTGTGTGTATATATATATATAAACACACACACACACACAGGGTGTTACAGAACTCCATGTCCAAAATTTAATGGGAGGTAGGGGATACTAAATAAGTCGTATTGGCCGTTATCTTCATGTCCATCTAGGTGCAGGATTGGCGGTATAGTGAATATAGTGTTTGCACCCATAGCATTACTACACTATATGCCCAAAAGTATCCAAACACTTTGGATGTTTTAATTTCTTTCAATTGTTCTCTAACTTTGGAGATGTATAAAATATGCTTGAATGCGCACTTTCCAACAAAGTCGGTGACTTGTGCATTTAGGGGACCATCCACATATTGACAAAGTCAAAAATATTTTTGATCACCCTGTATCATAAAAAGCTGTAAATTACTTGTAACTTTCAGAAAATATTTAACCAACTATGCTTAATGCCTGTGTATTTTCATAAAACAAACATGTATATTCATGAAGATAGAAACTTTTCTTTAAGAAAACTCAAATTTGTCACATATTTTTTGCTTTTAATAT
This sequence comes from Dysdera silvatica, assembly GCA_006491805.2. Lineage (NCBI taxonomy): Eukaryota > Metazoa > Arthropoda > Arachnida > Araneae > Dysderidae > Dysdera > Dysdera silvatica. The sequence continues at coordinate 16,635 of QLNU02014416.1, read as the reverse complement.
CCATAATTTTCAGTCAAATTTCACGAAACGTAAAGAACATTTGTCAACGTACAAGAAAAATATTATACTTAAATTAGAAATTAATATATTGAATACACGATGAGATATGAGCATTTGAAGAAAATAATTTTTTATTGCGTATGCGTGAAAGATAACAATAACTTTCTTTCATAATTTTGTAATCAATAGTATAGGGCAGTGGCATTCAAACTATGGGTTGTGACCACAAATGTGAAAAATTGCCTTGGGGTCACAAGGTGGATGAAAAAATTGTAAATAAATTTAGTTAAATACAAATACATCATTCACAAACTTTTTTGAGAAAAAATATTGGTTTTAAAATGTGATATTTTATTAAATTCTAGAGAGATTACTATATTTTTAGAATGACTTCAAAGAGATAGACTTGTGGCCGAGCCCACAAGTGAGCTTCTCTGCATGGTCTCCTTACTTATTAATATAATATATAATTAATATACATAATGTAATATATACAATTAATGTAATTTTGTATTTAATGTGTTTTCTTTACTCGGTTAATAATACTTTTATTATGGAGAGGTGGCGGCGGCGGCGGACAAAAGGGGGGTTGGGGGTGCGGATCTTTTGCTTACTATAAAACAGGGCCGTGGCTTGAAAAAGTTTGAGCTGCTGGTATAGGGCAACTGCAAAAAAAATACCAATGGAATATCTTGAAAATTCAGAAAGTTATCAACGATACAGTGAGCCGTATTTCTCTTAATTCTCTGAAAGTAGCTATATTGTGTTGGAAAAAAATTAAATAAAATTATACTTTTTAAATTTTAATAAATAGTGGACATCATACATAATTTTTCATCGTAAAATAATTTCACAACATAAACCGTGAGACACCACATATAAACATTTGTAAATTATTGCCCGATTCTGCCTTGTCCCTTGTGTGTTTACAGGTGATGAGCTGTGGGATTAATGTAACATGAAAAGAAAGCAATTAATTTGTGAGTCGATGAATTACCACTGGAGAAAACATTAACTAGATGAGAACTAGTTATTGGGT
>QLNU02014415.1:0-24816 GCA_006491805.2 Dysdera silvatica | reverse complement strand
GCTCTATCAGGCACCACCAGTTGGTGCCTTACGTGTTTGCTAGCCTTCATGTTAGGTCTATATTTTTTGCCTCAACGCATGGTGCAAGATAGACAGGTGTGCCAACTCCTCTTTTCAGTTGTTATGAAGAATCGGTGCAGAATTGTCTACCTAAGGCCAACTAGATTTACTACAGGCCTGCTCACGTGAGCCTAACGCTACAGAAAATATGTCTCCAAATTTCGTAGGTGATTCTCACGCAGTTTTTCTCCGACAGAGGGCGCCTGCTGCATAGGAAAACATTCCCAATCTAACACACTATAAATGCCAATTAATGTCCCAGTTTCTGATTACATACAGAAATAGATTGCTATTTTTCTCAAAAAATTATCGTATTTTATTTTCCAACGACGACGATGATATCGTGATATGATAACCTTTCATAACAAATTTTAAAATAAAATTTAAATCCTACATACCTTTTTCTACTCTTTCATTTATACTGAAGACGGTTTATTAGATGAAATGATTTCCCATCATGATTAATAACCGATAATGAATTGATATTTCACACTGAAAGCTAAATTGCAAAATGCACATAAAAGCAGACTTTATTTTAATGGTCAATAAGATAGAATTATATAGAATTTTAACCAACTAATTTAATAATTTAATTATATTTTATTATAATTAATTATAAATAAAGAATTAATTAGAAGGCTTGATACCTGTTTGGAAAGACTTTAATGGAAAGTTAATGAAATTGACACATGAATTTACAATAAACTGATGATATAACTACACAATGTATAATATTTTATACATTGTATAATATTGTATATATTGAATACAATGTATAATATTGAATACATAATTTCTAATAACTTTTGACACAAGCCAGATTTTTATTACATTGCATAATAAAAATAAAGCATCAGGTATTCATGAATAGCAATTCTTTCCAAAATAATTTTACTTGAAAATACAAACTACATAATGGAACGGCATGTCACTGAAAAACAAAATGCAGAATAAACACTTACTGTGTCCTTAATACTGCAGATATAAATAGGCTAAATGGAACACAACAAGAAACTATCATTGTTATCACAAATAAATATTATGTAAAAATTATAGAAAACCCAGAAATCCTTTTTAATCTTCGGTTAACTGCTGCAAACACATGAAAGCATATGTACCTGGTTAGCCTATGAACAACCTAGTAATTTCTCAAAAAGTGGGACACCCTTAGAATTATTCGTGAGCAGGCCTGTAAATGAAATCTAGTTGGCCTTGTCTGATGAGTTCAAATTATTTCGCATTTATCAGTGTTATGGTTGTTCTCGCGAAATAGGGTGGCCTTATCGAGTCTGCGTTATATATTAGAACGATGGCTAAATATAAAAAAAATATTTTTATGCAATAATGGCCGCTAATGCACACAGATGTGCAATTAAATTAAACATATTAACAAAACTACAACGCAGAAACGAAGACGAAAAAAGTTTTTCCGATATTGTGTTTTTAAGTAAATTTGATTTTCTTACTGATGTTCTGAATATAATTTGTTTTTAATGCTGTGATTGAAAGTGTTAAATTCAGTAGTAGCTAAGATCTAATTAAAATTATACTTTTCGTTACCTTTCTTTTAAGAAAAAGATTTATGGATTTAAGTTGCCGTTCTTCCAAATTTGTTATCACTAAAAAGTGTAATTTTAACATGAAGTGAAGTCACCTGATACTGCCCTCTCTCTCTCTCTCTATATATGTGTGTGTGTGTTTGTTTGTGTATTTTTTTATTTTTTTTTATTACATAGCAAAGAGAAAATTGGAGGAACTCCTCACAGTTCTTTCTATTAACTGTGTATAATAAGCTAATGGGTCATTTGCAAAATTCAGTGGCATTTAGGAATTGCAGTCAACAAAATAAAATTTCACTATATGAGTATAATTTTTTTCCTTTAATAATACACTGAACTTGCTTTATACTATTTGAATGTTTTTCATGCAGTTCGTTCATTTAAATATTTTCAATTGATTTGTTTCTGGTGAGAATGATGAAAATTGTCATGTCTGTTACTGGACAAATTTCATTAAACTTGTAGGTTTAAAGGTAAGCACACAAAATAGTAGTGATTTTTTAATATAGTTCTAGTGTCCTTTCATATATTTAATAAAGGTTTTTAATTTAAAAATGATTATTTACAATTTTTTTTTTGTCATGACTGTTACTAATATTAAACTTTAAAGATGCACTAAAACACAATTATTGATTTATATATGTATACAGTAGAAACTCTAAACGAACTTCCGTATAGCGAAATTCTCTGTATAGCAAAGTTTTAGTAAATTCCCATGGTCATTATATATGAAGGAAAGTCGCTGTAGGAGGGGTTTTGAAGTCAGCGATTTTAATATGTGATGTGTGATGTCACACAGGGTGGAGCATCATACGGTGATAAGACTTATGGAAGTATTGAAGTGATTGGGAAGACGTCGGAACATTTCAATATGGATTTTTTTGTTCAATTGCGGTTGAAAGGGAAGAGGAATGTTGTTGGATTGGTTTGTGGGAGAAGGTTTATTTGGTTTAGAGTAGAAGGGCCCGGTTTGCAAGGTGCGCTAGGCCTAACGTGGATGACTGTGTAGTTAAAGAGGTGAAGTTATCCGACAGATAAAAGTTAGCATGCCATTTTTATTTTGTTCCCTGCACTGAGAAAAAGCAGGGAGAGGGGAAGAGATGAAGGAAAAAGAGGGGAAAGCCACCAGGGGGAAAGGTTAAGAGGCGAAGGGGATGGAGGTTGGGAGTGGAAAGGGAACAGGAGAAGGGGATTAGAGAGGTTGGGGAGTAGGAAGAGATGGCCAAGAAAACAGCGGTTGAGAGGGGGAGGAGAAAGGACATGAGGTTAGAGGGGTAGGGGTAAAGGGGAGAGAGCTAAAAGAGGGGTAGGGGTGAAGGCTGGGAGTAGGATGGAGGAAGGAAAGGGGCGGAGCCTGTATTGAGAGGTAAGCAACATGGCGGCAAGCCAGGACAAAGTTGCCAAGTGTGTTGGAAACACGTCCCACTAAAAAACGAAATGGGACAGTATCTGTATTAGCACCGAAGGTGTTTCTATATAATGAAATTTTTAACGACCAAAAACAGAAAAGTGGTTATGTCAGCGACATCGGGTTCCATAATACCGTGGGAATACAATGCGATTTTAAGATAAGTGACAAAAAACAGAATGAGGCATGCCTAAGGGACTATAAATTTCCTAATAAGGAGTTTTTCTAAGCACACACACCTGTGTCTGGTTGCCCTATACAATGCGAAGCTGCTAGGCTAAGAGCAGTCCCCAATTGTCCTTGAATACACTGTATTGTTCAAATAGTAGTACCTATCACTCTTTTTTTGCTCGTTTGATTACCAGAACTCCAGACCTTGCAAATTTCCCACAGGGGTGTTAACACTTTTATGATGAATCAACGTCACCATTTGTTGTGCAGTAGGATATTAAGAGGTTTTTTTTTACAAAAGCATGAATGTGTTTGAAAGAAGCATTAAATACGTTTTCATTTTAAGGTAAGAATTTTTCAACTCTTTTTATATGCATGTATATTTCACACTTAAAAACATCTATTTTTAAATGGTTGAATGTTATTTATGAGAAACAGTCGTTTACTGAAAAATGGGATTTTAATTGTGGTATCATATTGCACTGCCCTGGTTCATGAATACATCGTTTCCACATAGCAAATTTTCTATATAACGAAATTTTTTCATGGAACCATCATTTCATTATATGGAAGTTCTACTGTATATATCATTGCATAAAGCGTTAATGATAAACATTACTGAGATACATTAAAACACAATTATTGATTCATATATATCATTATCGCATATATTAGGCAAAGGGAATATATATATATGTAATATAATATTAACAATACATCAATTTTACCTTTTTACAGAAAAAATGTAAATGGTAATAGACATGACATGAAGTAACAGACATGATAATTCAACATGGAAAGTTTTCATATGTAGGTATGAAGCTGAAAAGAGGTAAAATAAAGCGAAAAGATATTTTTCTTTTGGTTTAGAACTTTCAATACTTACATTTAAAAAAAAAAGTCACAAGAATTCTATCCTACCTTTCATTATCTGAATGCAGAGACACAGACTGGACATATATACATAATATTTATGTATTTCCATTTTCTTGTAACTTACATTGCTATTCAACATCATGCTTACAAGGGAACCACTTTCTCGGAAGCTTGCACTTTGAGATAAGACTTATCACAAATGATAGTCCCTAAGTTCCTTATTAAAAATATGAAATCAGTTTTTTGTGAGTGATATATAATTTTTTTATTAATATTTAAAGTCCAAAAATTGCACTTTTTAGATGAAGTTTGATATTTTTTATTTGCTCTGTACATGAAGATAACTTTTGAACTCAATTCTAATAAAGAGAGGGTGGATAAACTTTGATGCGTCATAGAAACAGATCGTGATGCCACGAGTATTTCCATTTCGGTGCGGCGATTGCTTAGGGAATTTTTTGCAATCATCTACGTTGTGCGCATGTGCCTGGACATACGGTCGATCCAATTCGTTTAGCCCTTCGCAGCTGTGCGCAACAAATCGTGAGGTCCATTTTTCTATTTTCCTGTGTTGCAATAGGTAATTATAATAGTGCGTACTTGTTCGAGTTTAAATTGTACACTTTGGGATACCGTGTAAAATAGAAAGTTTGTCATTTCTTTTCACAGGTAAGCCAAATGTACAGTTTAATTATTTATTAATATTTTTAGTTTAATTTGTGTTCCTTTCAATTTTCGTATGTTTTTCTTTCAGCAGTGCAATTATACAAAAACGATCATGTATAAACGGGTTACAAAGTATACATAATAAAAGCGGCATTACTGCACGAGATGTACTGCCCCCAAATCTAGTCCGTGTTTCCAAAACTTGGCAATCGGTACGAGGTGACTAGCCGCCATGTTGTTTATTCCGGTTTTTTGGGATTTTCGTCCTCCCCTTTCCTTTCTTTTTCCTTTCTTAAATTCACACATATCTTACCTTGCATACGTAATCCATAAATAATAATAAAAAAAAAATACTCAGACATTTTCACTACAACGAACATGACCAGACGTGAGAGCAAAGTGAAGCAATCACTAAATTAAATGGAGTCTCCAATCAGTTATCACTGAATTACACATGTGTATATGATGCTAGACTTTGCTCTAGTAATGCTGAAACATGCTGTAAATTAGCTAGATCTGATAAAAAAGCTAGATTTTCTAAAATATTAGCTAGATCTAATAAAATACCTACTTTAAAATACCTTTTCTAAAATACCTCTTCTAAAATACCTCCTCTAAAGTAACTTTCCTAAAATACCACACTAAAGTACCTCCTTTAAAATACCTTTTCTAAAATACCTCTTTTAAAATACCTTTCCTAAAATGCCTCTAAAACACCTCTTCTGTTATTAAAATACCTCCTATTATTATTATTATTAAAATACCTCTTAAAATACCTCCTATTATTATTAAAATACCTCCTCCAAAATACTTTCTGCAAAATACCTCCTCCAAAATACCTCCTCTAAAATTACTTTCCAAAAATTTGTCCTCTACAATACCTTTTCTAAAATACCTCCTTTAAAATACCTTTTCTAAAATATCTCCTCCAAAATACGTCTTTTAAAATACCTTTTCTAAAATATCATCTCCAAAATACCTCCTCTAAAGTACCTTCTCTGCAATAAAATTCCTTTCCAAAAATTCATCCTCTATAATACCATCTCTAAAATACTTTTTTCAAAATACCTCCTCTAAAATATTTCTTCTAAAATACCTCCTCTGAGCTATTTTCTCTTCTCGTCAGATGTTAGTTTTCTAGCGAAGTACATATTATTGTGAGGAAAACACTGTACCAATTTAGTCCACGCACATGCACAGAAGGATTGCTTTCCCGCTACGGGCTAGTAACTCTGTTGCGTTACAAATCCATCTAGTGCAATTTTTAGCGATTTCTAGCAAAAAGTGAGGTAAATGGGTGACGTCTCATGCAGTGACCCCTAAAAGTCTACACCATTTTTCAAACAAATGTAATTAAAGTTAAAAATTTATGCGTTTTATGTATGTCTAAATATTGTATAATTTTATCGATTTATGTCGTTGCACTTGTAATTACAATATGATTGAGGATACAAATATCTGCTTACTTTCGAAATAGTGAAATTAAAGCAAAGTATGTTCGCAAATCATTACTTTAGCAGAAAAATGCTAACTATCGCTAAATTTAGTGCGAAAGCTCCCAACTCAGTAGATGCAATATATGACATTATGACATGTTTCTGCACCGCATCAAACTTTACCGACCTAAAGAGTGGTTACATTTAATGGATAAAATTATAAAATTACACGAAAGATCATTCATAGTATTTTAAAAAATTACATAAAAAATAAGCTTTTTTATTACTAATATTTGTCACGTTTGACTATGGTTTAGAAGAATTAATGATATCCGTATTAAGTGTAAATTTTCGTCAAAAAATTACAAAGTTGCTCTGGATAAAATCAAAATTGATGTTAACACATCAAAATGAAATTTTAAAAATTTATTCTTTGGTGTGTCTCAATATCCATGCTGCAACTGTAAATGCACTTCTAATGAAACCATTTAATTCAAAAATATTGACGAAATATCTTTTCGCTTAATTGACACGATTTTCAGTGATAATGAACGTAATTTACATCCTTTTGTAAAGTGTAACCTTTGCGAGGCCCAATTATGCTTCACTTTTATGAAAAGTGTCATTATCATAACTTATAAAAATACTTCCGGATTTCGATATTTTGAGTCATTTTTATAATTTTCTCACATCGAAGGTCTTTGATTTACAGCGTTCGAACTTTCTGTGTCAAATTTTTACGAGAGCCAGAGCGACTTCGCAAAGAATAGTAGACGTTCAATATGATACAATGCTTATCTATTTTTTAAAACAAATTATTTACATATAAATTTTGAAATGCCAGCTGCATTAACGTTATTTACTATAAATTATATAAAATACCTTGATGTTATGGCCATAAAATTTAGATATTCCTCCACCCCCTTATTATACCATTATATTTCCTAAAAATAATGCCAATGGAGGTTGCTGTATGAGCAAATTGAATAATAAATGCTTCATCCTAATATCGCCAATTCTTCTAAACTATAGCCAAATGTGCCAAATATTGATATTAAAAAGCTTAGTTTTAATATAATTTTTTAAAATACTCTGAATGATCTTTTTGTAATTTTATGATTTTATCCTTTAAATGCAATCACTCTCTTCATTCGAATTGAGTTCAAAAAATTTCTTCATATACAGTGCAAATAGAAAATATCAAACTTCACTTAAAAAGTGATTTTTGGATTTTGAATATTAATAAAAAAAATTTTAAAAGCTGATTTTGAATATTAATAAAAAAAATTTTTTAACAAAAAAATGATTCCCCATTATTAGGAAACTTATGGACTGTCATTTGTGATATGTCTTATCTCAAAGTGCGAGCTTCCACAAAAGTAGTTCCCTTGTTGGTTAAATCAATATTAAACGTTAAATATTGCAGCTGCCGGGCAGAGCATCCAGCAAGGGTTGGATTTGGTAGTTTTCAGACCAGGGCTAGAAATTAGGAACAGAGAAAGTTAGGCATCAATGGTGACTAACAATTTTTTTTTAGTTGCCAAAGTGATTTTCTTAGGTGCAATTTCAAAATTACTCATTTTCTTCGCGTAGCATTATCACACACATAGCGTAATGACTTGTAATGATGACAATAAACAAAACAGGCATTTTACAAATTGTGAGGAAACATTTATTAAAGATTTGCTTTTTAAAATCCAGTCTCGCCTCATATGTCTACACTATACGTCGACACCCCACCACCCAAGAAATTAATATTCTATATAATTAATAATATAATTATAATATAAACGTAGAAGGCGTTTACAAGGAATTTTATGCTAAAACAAACAATTTCGTCAATCCGGCTCCTCCAGTGGGACCGAAAATCGTGGAGGGGGACGGGGATTATGGTTACCTTATGTACCCTACATTATAAAATAAGATAAAATAATGATGTTTTTGCGAATTAATTTATTTTAGAAGACAACGAAATTTTATTTTGTGGGAGGAGGGGGAGGCTGATTCACGAAATTTTTCAGAATTTCAAATTGAGACAAAAAAACAAAGAAATGCGGGAGATAGTTTCTAGACAGGTTGACGAAATTCTATGAATCAAAATTGCACTTAAAAATAAAAAGAATTTGCTGCCTTTTAGGATTTTATGCTCTGGACACTACATGCCTACATCAAATGCAAGTTCCCCTCCCCCTACCAAAAAGAATGGAAATTCTGAGAAAAATGAGGGAGGGTACTTACTAGGAATTTTCATTTAGAAAAACAAATAAAATTCGTCGATCTGTTTGCAATGTGAATTTGCGAAAACATCAGCCAGATTGGAGAGTCTGTCTGATACTGCATATTACACTTCCTTGGGAATTCTACCTTGCACATATTAAACATGGATTTATATCTACGAAAAATATGTGCTTAATTCTAATGGCGCTCTCTTATAAATCATGTAATAGAGATTTGTTTATGCAAAAAAGTTTATTTGATTCCCAAAAAATATTCCTTACGGCAATGTTAAGCAAAGTTGTTTATACATATTTTTACAAAACAAAAATATTCATCTTTTTATAAGGAATTCAAAATCAACTATAAAATTGTAGATCCTACTTACGTAGAAAATAGTCAGTTAAATCACGATCTTTTAATATTTATTTTTACCTTAACCCCAAAAAAAACGTTTAAATACATAAAGGATCATGCTATAAAAAGAATAAATATATAAAAGAAAAATGTCAACCGAAAAAAACCAAAAATATTGACAGTTATCCAGTTATTGAGTACAAAATTATACGTAATACTTTAAGATATGTCAAATATTAAGAATAAATGTAAATGCAGCTCAAGCGCAAACAATATTTTGTTTTTGAATAATATATACAGGGTATTCAAAAAACGCCGCACCAGCTGTATGTTTACATAATCCTTACGCTTCTAAATGGTAACCATAGTCGGAAATCGGTATTTAATAAAATGTTTCAGATAATATGTTGCCCAAGGAAAAAAATAGGGACGTTCTAAACTTGATACGAAAAGCCCAACTTTTCTTTCATGAGTTGTCTAAAGTTAACGCGAATCTGGAAATTCAAGAACTGGATTTAGAGAAAATAACCCTGTTTTTCGTGGGTGTGACGCAATAAAATCGCCAATGTTTTGTTTAAAGTCAACCACCAAACTAGAAAAAAAAAAGGTTGAAATGTTTTTCAGAAATATGTATTCACAATTTATAAAAACCTGATTATGATTTAAAAGTTGAGTATGAATATTAGACTGGTATCAATTTCGCTTATTGTACAAAGGAAGTCTACTATCACGTAATTAATTTTTTACTTTAGTGTCGTTTAAAGTTCTTTGAAAACTTGATTCGAGCATTTTAATAAATGTTATAATTGGGATCTGGTTATCAATTCTATAATAATTTGTATCATTTTTTCCCATGTTTATTCTTATTTTTTCTGTTTTTAAAGTGTTACCTGACCTTGTATTTCTTGTTTATATAGATTATATAGATATACTGTGTGTTTATATAGATTATTAAATATAGATTTCCATTTGCAAATTTGCTCAGTATAGCGAAAGGATTACGAAATTACACAGTTAGTTCGGGGTTTTTTAAACGCCCAGTATATGTATATGCATATGTGTAATATATATTTTTTCGAACCCTGTTATAACAGCATTCAAAAGACGGCCGAAATGTTAACGCTATAATATAAATAATCTCCCAAGGAAACTTCAGAATGTCGTTGCAATAGCTAGCCAAGTATTCTTTATAACAGATTTCGACTGTATATATATTTATTTGTCATATATCCTACTTTAAAGGTGTGTCGAAAATTCAGCGTATTTGTCATCTGATCTCTGTTTATTTATTTATTTATTTATTTATTTATTTATTTATTTATTTTCCAAAGCCCACCATCCGGTGCCCGATAGTCAAACTGTCAATAGCGAATAGTTGTCGGTCGTTTGTTGACAATGAAAACGGACCACACACCAAACTGCTTAACATTGGTAATCAGACGGCTGTAGACCCTGCTTCATTTCGTTGTTTCATTCTTTCGAAAATAAGAATAATGTTGCCCATACATAGGGAGACGGTCCAACAATTTTTTGCCAAACAGCTACCTTCCTCTCCACCTAAACATAGAGGAAAAAACGTCGTCGTCAAATAAAATAAATCTGTTCATAAAAACATCATTATTCTATCTTATAATAATGCACATAAAGTAATTATTAATGTCCCTCCTCTCTCCCGTACTCTGCGCTTTTCTGTAACGGTTTCTTTCTTTTTCTTTTTTTTTGCTAACTTCAATTTGAAATCCAGATAAAACGCACCACTATCATAAAAACGTCAAGAATGAGCACTGAGTGAGCGGCGGAAGTGAGGGCGCTAAAAGCTCGCTGTGACTGAGGTACCTCGCTCTAAATCTAAGGATAAGAGAGTGATGTTCATTCTTGCTCCAAAAGAATGCTCTAGAAAGATTTCACGAGGAGTTTTGTCCTTACATTTTCACTTTACTCACGAAAGTCACTTCACGAGCCGCGTGTTTTAAATTCCGCATTCGTTCGTTATGTCGATTCGTGATGCGAAAAAAAATGCGATAAAAAACAAAAACGTGCTATAGCGAAATATCAAGAATCAGGAGAGCAAAATTAAAGGCATTTACCAGATTTTGGGCGAAAATAAATTACTTTTAAGAATTGAAATCGTTTTCCAAAAATTTAAGAATTTTTAAGGAGTACAAACCTTTGCCAAAATGGGAAACGTAATCCTAACGTATGACGCGAATTGTGAGCACACGTGTGTGATCACTTCAATCCAATAACTTTAAAAGAAATTATAAATTGAGGCCGTGATTAACTATAGAAGAGAGAAGCTGGAAATTGGAGTGATGAAAGAACTATGTTACGTGCGAAAATGGGAGTTTGGCGCACAAAAATGGTTTCTAGCGCGTATATAAAAATCTAGTTTGGCCAAAATTGGCGTAATTGAACTGTTTTGTAACAGTTTGGAGCAGAAATATTAAATTGGTGCAGTACGGCCCAGAAGTGTGATCCATAAAATAAATGTTTCCATGGTTATCGTTTTAACCGTTAGTCATGGAAAAAACTTCCGAAGAAAAAGTGATATGTTTTATGGAAAAATATTATGAATATGCTATTTTACAAAGAGTTGTATATATACGAAAATATGGAATTTAGCTTTTTTTACGGACCCTCTGCCAAAACAATTCAAATTAGAAAAATATTATCCTATATCCAATTAGTTAAATAAAAAAGACTTCGTGTTTCTATGTTCAATAGTCGCTGAGATATACAATATTTAAAATTCTGGAGTTGACTGCCAAGAGTAAACAACATTTGCAAATTGAAAATATGAGATAGCACTTAAACTTTTGGGTTTGTATGCCATTCAAAACAAGTTCATATGTATGCGCTGCAATTTTTTTCCCTCAAGAAACAGTCCCTTAAGGTTTTCATTATTTCACCATAAAAAGTCACCAAAAAAGCGATCAAATTTATAAGTAATGCAATTCAACTTTTAATAACTGTGCAAATATTGTACTTAGAAATACAGTCGAGCCTTGTTAAAACGAAAACGCTTAAAGCGAATTATTTTTGATACAAACCATTTTCTGAAGTCCCGTCAAATCATATAGGAACCCCCATGTTATTTTTTCCTTGAACACGAACACGGTTCAGACAAACTATCGTTTACCACGAACTGATAATCACTGGCCCTTGGAAAATTTCCTCCGCTTAATACGAACAAAATTCCCTTAATAGGATCAGAACTTCTCATTGATAATTTTAATATACTGTAGTTGCCAGATTGCACATGTGGAAGTGGCGACTTTTATCTGCAATTGCATATCAAAGATTTCCTGTTGGCGTTTGTATACAGTAAGGACTGAAAAATATTTTCTGTTATCACAAATTTGTTAGAAATTGCATAGAAGACAATATTATAATGGAAGAGAAAGGAATGAATTCGACCTAACCGATGAACGAGCAGGTGGTGTTCTCGATTCCGTTACTTGTGATAAATATGCCTCAATGAACGGCAACATCATAACGTGTAGTTTCAACGGACGCCGAAATAGTTAAGGCTGTTAATGGCATAATAAAACCCTTATCGGATAGTAATCACTATTTTTCGGATACTGACGAAGACATTAACAACTCTGGTACTTCAAAGCAAAGTCCTGTGATGGAGAATTTCACTGCGTTGCAAACTATGCGTCGTTTTGTGATGCAAGAGGTGAATTATGTAGCTTTTCTAGAAACTGGACAAACGATGATTTTTGATGATATCATACCAACAGAAAGCGAAATTGATTTCCAATTACCGAACTTTATATCTGTACTACTACAATTTGAAATTTTTTCTTGGCACACTACGTAATTCAGAATGAATAAATATTTACTAAACCATAATTTGTGCATATAGTAAAACAAGGATTTTTCAAACCCATCTACAATACGAATTACTGTTAATACGAACAGATTTTCTTTCCCTTTAGCGTTCGTCTTAGTGAAGTTTGACTGTATAATTTTTCCTTTATTTGACTACTTAGATATAGATAAGGCATTATTTTTCTAATTGGACATTTTTAGTAGAGGGCCTGTATAAAAAAGTTAAATTCTGTATTTCTTATGCATATACAACTCTTTATAAAAATAAATAGCATATTCAACATCCTAAGTTGAACACTTCATTTGTTTGCCTGTTAAGTTTTCCTGCGCCTAATGGTTAAAAAGATAATTGTAGTAACGTCTATTCTGAATCACCCAGTATAATGCCATTCTTGAAGTCCTTATAATGGATAGTATAGTCAATGACAGTTGTAGCAGCAGATAGTGAACCATTAGAGTTTTCAGGTATATGTAAAGCAGAACAGTGGTTCAACGTCTCATAATGTATAACCAACGTCCAATGTTCAGAACATAACTGTTTTCTCCTTTGGTTCCATGCAGTACAAGTACTAACCTGAACGCTCATTAAAGCAATCCTGAGCTTGAGATCTTTCTTAATATTGATAGGTCACACCACACTCTTCTTACTGATGCTACACTCTCGTTGCTGCGTTTGCATTTCTTTCAATACCTTGGCAATACTGCAGAAGAGAATTCACCTTTCACATTCCTATAATTCTGCCTTGCTCAACGTTGACAACAAGTTTGCTATGTATACGATTTCCATTTATCGCAGCATGACATGAACAGTAGTACATAAAAGGTGACATAATTACCATGTTCCACTGTAGACAATGAAATTTGATGCTATTCAACTTTATTTAGTCAATATATATAGAGGGAAAAATTTTCAACTAAATCATATACACTAAAACCTCAGACAGAAAATTTTGTCCATAAAAGAGGGGTGACCGTAGAAGAAGAGTAATATTGTGAATGAATTTTCCTGCTTGGGAATTTTTATCTGACGATATCTAAGGAGTGGCCGTTAAGAGGGGATTTACTGCATTTAATGCAGATTTTATTATTCAACAGGTATCACTTTAAAATTTCACAAAGTAAGCATGAATGCTGACCTAAAATTTTCGCACAGCAAGCAATGCTATTTATATCACTTATTAAACCAATATTTTCTGTTTTCATTTTCAGAAAGTATATGTTAGAAAATGGAATAAAAACTGTTTTCATTTTGTTTTATACGATTAACGTGAATTTTAAAAACTAACATTTTCTTCTTGTACTATTAACTTTTCTCTTTTAATTTATGGTAATCAGTTTCATTCTATATGAATATATCAAGAAATGCCATAATTCTTGTTTGATTTCAATTACATATAACATTTATTTTCCCCCTTCCCGATCATGAAATTTTTAGAAATGTAAAAGAAAAAAATACGAACAAAGAAAATAGTATCGCATATAAATAAAAAACGTGTATAGCATAATGATTATAAAAAAAATTGTATTTTCTACTTAAGTATGTTCCTCCCAAAATGTATGGTTTTAAAGGTGACTCAGAATGCATAGTTTTAAAGGCGACCCAAAGAATATTTGAAATCTAACTTCGTTTAACTGTTATAGATTTTATTTTGGTATTATCTACGATGAAACAAAATGTATAAAATTATTTTTGACAAAACAAAAGGAATACAATTTATCACCTGCAATATAATGTATGTTAATTAAAAACAATAAAAATAAATTATAAAATTGCTATTGAGTCTTGGCGTTTCTCTTTTTAATTTTTACGAACTGAAACCCAGAAACTTAAAGTGTTTTATATACATACGTTCCCTCCCCACACCCCAATCAGTACTTTATTAGAAAATGAACACGTCACGTTTCTTTATTGAAGTTATTAGAGGCCATTGTTTTTCTAAGGAATTAATAATTCTCATAAGACCTCAGTAATG
This sequence comes from Dysdera silvatica, assembly GCA_006491805.2. Taxonomy (NCBI): domain Eukaryota; kingdom Metazoa; phylum Arthropoda; class Arachnida; order Araneae; family Dysderidae; genus Dysdera; species Dysdera silvatica. The sequence continues at coordinate 10,259 of QLNU02014415.1, read as the reverse complement.
AAAAGCATGTGGGTATAAAAACTCATAGACCATTTTTAAAACTTGAAAATTCTATTCTAATTTTTTTTTTTTTTTTTTTGTAATAAAATGTTCTCTACAAACGAAAGCTTCTAAGATACACCAATTAAACAATGTTAAATAGCAATCAATTTATTTTACAAATATTCGTATGAGACGTATTTACATAAAATTTACAAAATTGAATAATCCAAAAGCAGCAACGCATATAAAATTAATTATAAAAATGTATTTAACGTTCCCAATTAGGATCAGGGGCGGCTCGAAGTTAATTTTAAACCCGGCGCCCCCTCCTCCAGCGAAAATATGAGATTTTCACACATGCGCGGTGAGTCATATTATAAAAGTGGTCAGAGGTCTCTAAAAGAATTTCTCTAAAGTTGCCTCTAAAAATTTCCCTTTTTAGAGAGATTTTCTAATGCTGAGCCAATTTAAAAAAATTTTGAACTTCAGTTTGGCGCCCTCATCCAAACGGGGACACAGGCGGCAGCCCGACTCTTAAGCCGCCCCTGATTAAGATAGACCGAAATTTAGACTAAATTATAAATCTATTTCATATTACTTAAAATTTAACAGAATTGTAAAAAATTTTGTATTACAAAATTAAGGACCTGCTTCTTTGTAAACAAAATGCTAACATGACTTTGTACTCTATGGACTTCGTGTGAATTAAGAGATCGCGTACGAAGACGTTTTATTTGACTCCATAAAGCCGATTTCAGAAGGTTAGGTTGGACTTGCGTTTGAGTGATGGCGGCTGATAGATAGGAGATGAAGGAAGCAATTGATAAACGTAACGAAAGGATATTTGTTAAAGGTTGATGAAATGTAGTGTACAGGAGATTAGTACACAAGTAACATCTCATGGATGCGTTGACGTTAAGCAGACGTTAAGTGCAGGCCGGGGCATAAGAGCTGGGCGAAGAAACGTTAAAAGGTTTATCAGTTACATGATTGCCTGTCGTGAGCAGCGACCTATTCGATAGAGAGAGCTAGAAAGATGTGTTCTCCATTTGAGAACTTTTGAGGAATTGATTTTCACGTGTTGTGATTAGTCAATCTGTTGGTGACGACACTGGTTTGAGACCCTCTTCGGCAGCCACTCTTCCCAAATCCCCCCCTGCTCAATTCATTCGAGATTCTTTATTGGCCAGCGGCAAGAGCGGGGCTAAGCATCAGACTTTCAAAAGTGCTTGTAAATACGCCTGTTCTAGCCGCCTATGTGTTGTTCCTCACAGCGAAATGAGATTTCTCGTTTGTATGTGAGAGGATAGTTTCTCATACGAAGTTGGCGGTATTGCCTTTCATGCACTAGAAGAGCGGTATAGCTATATTTGCTGACCGTGAGAGGATTTTTGCTTGTAAAATATGATGCGATAGCGTGGGAAGGATGACCACTGCAACTTCTACAAATTTCCGCTAATACTGAGGCAACTTCATCTTTATCACCAAAGATTTCTGTTAGGAAAACAACATTTGTAAATAAATTGTACTGCCTTGTGGTTTCAGTAATGTGGTCATCAAGCTTGATACCAAAACATATACAGTGGAAATCGTTTTTAACAACGCCAGTTATAACAACTATCCATATATAATAAAAGGAACTTTTACAAAAAGTTCGGTTTCCTATTCCATTCCTTACCAAATATTTCGGTTATAACAATATTGTATATAACGACAAAACCTGTTATAACGACTTGCGATTTTGTCGTAAGTATCTGCCACTTCAGTTGCGACCATGGATTCTACACATACAATTCCGGTGAATTTAACTGATTTTAGAAAGTCGCCAAATGGAGAGCGCCCAACATCCGCTGACATTAAATAATTTTAAAAATTCTTGAAATGGCGCACTGTAGCCATTTGCGAAAACCTTGAACGCGGTGGGTCCAAACACTAAATTTACTGTAGTGCCCGAACGGCTAATTTTTGAAAAAAAAATCCATTCAACAAAAATTATTTCTTTTGATATCCTTCACCTGCTGCGCATACTTGGCAGTTCCCAACTCTTTCCTGATGTGTTAAAAAAGGCAGTTTTAGGCTTATTTTCACTACATAGTAACACAGATAAGAAAGTCCGTGTTTCTTTGTCTCTACTGTATTAATATTTCAATAACTTAAATTATGAGAGAAATATGAGCGATACACTGCGCAAAATTAATATTTAAAACAAATTACAGACAAACGCAGTTTAATTTGAGCTGGAGATACATTTTTACAATTGTTTAGGTGGAAAATCAAGCGTCCACCATCGTCAGAAAAATTGTCCAGACTAACTTGTTGCCACTAAATCAAAAACGAAAAAGGCGAAAAAAGGTTCTCGTTGGCTCGTTGACTATTGTACAGGAATTACTGAAGATATGAAAGGCCTCAAAAAAATTTAGATCTGAGGGTGAACAGACCTTTTCAATTATTTTTGCATCGGCAAAACAGAAACAATGGCCATGTTTCCATGAGTGTTTTGTAATGGCCGATTTTTCAAAATCTTGTTTGTGAACGTGGGATTGGTGCTCTTTGAGTCTGAAATGCAGGGCTCTACGTGTTTGGCCAACGTAGGACAATCCGCATTCACAGTCTATTTTATAAATGCCAAAATTATTGTGGTCAGGAATCTGGTCTTTTAGTTGGGTAACACCAAGTTTGTTACCTAGCTTGAAAATAACTGGGGAATTAAATTTATGGAGGATGGAGGAGATTCTAGGTGAAAGATTCGGCACAAACGGAATGCAGATCGTTTCTTTGGTGGGAGCCGTTTCTTGACACAAAGTGGATGTGAACTTGGGAACTCTGGATAGTTTCTTTACTGCGAGGTCGATCACCGACGGATGATATCCCCGGTTTGAGGCGATGTTGCGTAAGTGTATAAGTTCTTTAGAGAGCGCTTGTTCGGAAGAAGACAATTTCAGAGCCCGGGAGGTAAGTCAATGGAAAGAACACATCTTTTGGGATTGTGGGTGTGCGGATTTGGCATGTGGTGGTAGGCAAACAGCACCCGGTTTGTGATGGACGCTGGTTTCCAACCGGTCTCCGTTCGCGTAACCATCACATCCAAAAAGGCCAATTTCGAGTTTTTCTCCTCCTCGAAGGTGAGCTGGATACAGTTGTCAACCGAGTTCAAAATTCCGGCTGCCAGTTCAAGGTTTGTGTTAGGATCAGTCAAGATCGCGAAAACATCGTCAACGTACTTGATCCAACAATCGAAGGGGAGAAGGTCTAAAATTTTTGTTTCAACGTGGTGCATATATATATTCGCAAGTAAGGGAGAGAGGGGGTTCCCCATGGCAAGGCTATCCATCTGTTTAAAAAACTTATTTTGGTACGAAAAAACTGTATTGTTAACACACAGATCGGTGAGATGTAAAAGTTCATGAATTTCAAAATCTGAGTAATGGAACTCCCTCATACGGTTAGCCAAAGCGTCAAGAGCTCCCTTTAACGGTACAGAAGTGAATAAACTTTTCACGTCAAAAGAAACCATTTTTGAAGAGAAGGTAGTGCAGATTGTCCTACGTTGGCCAAACATGTAGAGCCCTGCGTTTCAGACTCAAAGAGCACCAATCGTACGTTCACAAACAAGATTTTGAAAAATCGGCCATTGCAAAACACTTATGGAAACATGGCCATCGTTTCTGTTTTGCCGATGCAAAAATAATTGAAAAAGTCCGTTCACCCTCAGATCTCAATTTTTTCAAGGCCTTTCATATCTTCAGTAATTCCTGTACAATAGTCAACGAGCATTTTTTACATTTTGCCGAATAAGATTCTGTGAAATTAGAATGCCAATATGAATTTTGTATATAATTATTTATTAGTAAATAATCATGTCCTCAATTCCACAAAAAATAACTATACTAAGTATAAATTCTAAGAAGAATATTAATTTACAGTTATTTAAAAATTTATTTTCTAATTTCAAACATTCCCTTCTTGGTATTTTTTTTTTTTTCCAAATAATATTTCTTGACGAGATAAAAAGTTTTATTACATTCTTTAATTTTTTAATTCACTGTTCAAGTGTCGAATATTGGTTGATCATCCATGATTAAAACTTCATAGTTCTTTCCTAATTTCAAAAAATTGGGCTGAACATACTTCAACCACAATTAAATTTAACTTTAAAACACAATTAAAATCATAAACTATATATATATATAGAGAGAGAGAGAGAGAGAGTTAAGTGCTTTATAATTATTATCAGCATTTGATGGAGAAATTTAAATAAACGTCTATTTACTTTCAACCTGCTTTTTTTTCAAACACTTTTAAAACTTTTTTTTTTACAACAAACAGTTCATTGTTGTTTTTCATAAACAACAAAAACACACATCACTAGTAACTACCTATAGTGACTGCATATGTTATTAACTATGGGATGATGTCAGTTCTTTACCATGGTGTCCCTGTTCTAGATAAACAACTGACAGTTTTTCACTATTCTTGTGAACTTGATTGTTAACAAACCATAGCATGTATGGTTTGTGATTATTAAGGCACAAAGGCAGAAAGGGTTGTACTGCGCCAGGACCTACAGTTTTCCGAGGAATCCAAACAGCTTAAGGCCTAGGAAACCAACCCCCAGACTGAAGTGAGCAACAGTCAGTAGGCGTTTTCTTTTTTTTCCCGCACAATTGAGAGTCAAACCTCAGGATAATCTCACGCTAGGCAAAATACCTTACCACTGCACTATTGCAAGGCCTTAATCATGATATGGTTGAAAAATAAGAATCAACCGGCATAGGGGAAAAATGTGTTGACGAACCTGAGGAAGTAGTCGGAGTTAGGCATTAAGATTTTTAAAAATTTAAGAAGGGATTTGTTTAGATCTCTTCCCTTAGATTCATGCAAATTTATTTAAAATTAATAAAATTTCAAAAATTCACTAAATATATGGCTCATTTGTACTCACAAGTATTAAGCATTGTAAGTTGTATCACATTTTTTGTAAAGAACAAAATTTCTAAAATTGTATTAGTCGATATTTCTATGACAAATCTTGAAAAAAAGCTAAGCAGTGAAAAATTATACGAAAAATCAAAATACATGGCATTATTACAGTGAAAGGATAAGTTGCACATATCCAGAGGTCTCTCTCTCACCAACGGAAATACAGACTTACTGTAATCAATAAGGAGCTGGAGAGGAATTGGCTGTTAGTTATAAATAGTTAAGGTCTGTAGGCATTACATAACATTCATACTAATGACAAGAGGGGTAAAAGCAGAGATTTGGATTATTTATTCATTCCCATTCAAATGTTTACATTGCAGTGAAAGCTGATCGTTTAATCTCAGTAACTGTTGGACTTCTGGGATTCCAACGTTTGACCTTAACATGAGTGAATCAAGAGTAAGTGCAATACAGTAAAACAGTAAGAACGCTGTAGTTGTAAATAAGCAGTTGAAGCCCAAGGTAGTTCTATACTGCAATGACCGGCAGGAAAGCAACATTCGGTGAAGTCAGAATTCAATGAAGGTGCATCCATTAACCTGTGCTTATTGACAATGCAATATATGTGAGTCAGAAAAAAAAAGTTACAGCGCCAAATAAGAAATGCAAAATAAAAATTGGCATAAAATGAAAACGGAATATAAGAATGGTAGTTACATATTACTTTCCCACGTAATCTCCCAATTAATTGATGCATTTATCAGACCGCAGGATCAACTTGTCTGAACTGCTTGGGTAGAGATCATGTCCCTAGTCATATAGCCAGTCCTTGAAAACTATTTGAACATCATCATCTGAAGAGAACCTCCAATCCAATAAATGTTTTTCAGTTGCAGAAACAGGTAGTAGTCACTATGGGCCAAATCAGGGCTATATTAGAGATAGCTCCACACCTCCCACTTGAAGCGTTGCAGCAATGGTTGCATACAGATGGCAGTGTAGGGTCAGGAACTGCCATAAAGAAGGATGACACCATCACTGAACATGCCTGGCCACTTGCTGATCGTCATTGTGCCATTTTGGTGGCATTACATGCAGATCAGGGGACATAGTTTCTATCTAAACAGTTTAGACAAGTTGATCCTGTAGTCTGATAAATGCCTCAATCGATTGGGAGATAACGTGGAAAAAGTTATATGTAACTACCATTCTTACATTCCATTTGCATTTCATGCTGGCTGTTACTTTACATTTCTTATTTGGTACTGTAACCTTTTTTTCTGATCCACCCCCACCCCAAAGCAAAATGTGCTAAAAAGTGTAATACACATTGCAGAACAATCACAGGGTGAATTAATTTTTTTTAATTAATAAAGTAATGAAAAAAAAACAGTATGAAAAATGTTTTTTGTATTTGTATTGAAAAAGGAATTTACGCTTTATAGAATTTAAAATGTATATAATATATATATCTATATGAATCTTCTGCAGAACATTTTTGATCGGTTGAAGACTTGTTGCACAACACTGCAAAACATTCTGCTTTGGGGCACCACCGCATGTCATGAATGGATTATAGATGCAAATGGCCACATTTGAAACCTTCATTCAATGCAAAGCACCAAAAGATATCTTTATAATAGGCAATAAAATATAGCAATAGGATAAAGGAGGACTGAAAACAATTCAACTAAACTAATGAGTCCATGTTTCAATTGCAATATGTCAACAGAAGAACGCATGTGGGACACACATCACGCAGGGCTGACTTTTCAAATAGGAATTTGAGTTTCATAGCACAAGGACAGCAAGGATCATGCTGTGCCAGGACCTAGTTTTTCAAGGAATTCAAACCACTTAAGACTTAAAGAACCAAATCTCGGACTATGGTGAGCAGTCAGTGGTTTTTTTTTAACAAAGTTGGTAGTCAAGCCCAGGATCGCTGCACGCCAAGCGAACATGTTATCACTGCACTAACACAGGGCCTCCAAATTAAAGTGTTACAGACAGCTGTGGTATAATATACTAAAATGTATTCATGTAGGCTTAAAGAATTATCAACAACCAATTATACAGATAAGCTCACCAACCACCTTTACCCTCTTGATGATCAGTTTACCTCAGTAGAACAGTTTTTCAGCAGCACAATGTCCTACGTAACTGACAACCATTTAACCACTTCAATAGAAATTAGAACTATGAAATGATCCCCAGACTCTCCACATTTGAATACTAATGAATATTTGCAGGAAGAAGTGGAAAGTTAAGTTCAAGCTTGAAATAAATCATGAAGAATTTAAATGATAATTAACTAGCTAATTTGGATTCATGGGCTGCAATTTGATATGTTTTTCCAGGATCTTGTGGAATCCATGACTTGATGTGTTACTGCTGTTCTGAAGTAAAGTGGACCTACCCATAAACCTGGCATGCATAATTGTTCTTTTAATAATAATGTTTATTCAACCCAATTTTGTATACATTTTCGTTACATATCATTAGCGATTTGAGGAAAAACATAGAAGAAATCTTTTTACATTTTACGTTCATGATTTGGGTTAAAATTGGAAGGGAATATAAAGCAGAAGCTTGTTACAGAATTCTCTTCCAAAAATGGTTTTACGATTCTGCTGAAGTTCGTTAATTTCTTAAATATTTGGAATATAAAAACATTGTATAGTTCATTACTGATTTAAACAGCATTTCCGTCAGCCGACGATTACAATATAATGATATTAATGTTAATACAATAATTGGGCCTCATTTGAGAAAACAGTGATAAAAAAGTGGATAAGGTTCTGTGTTAAGCTGAAATAGTAACACAGGTGGGATAAAATTATGAATTCGATTCAGTTAATCTCTAGGGTGTGTCGAATGAATAGGGTTAAATTTTTCAACACATTTTTAGAGTTAAAGAAATACTTTTAAGAAAATTAGTAATGAAGACTATGTTTGAATGAACACGTATTGTGGATTATAGAAATGATATGCCTCAGAAGAGTACTGCAAGTGAAGAAAGGTAGAATTATCCAATGAGTACTACAGTTTAAAAATGCAAATTCAAATTAACCCATTTAGTGTGTATAAAAGAATTTGATTTGCACCTCAATATTGAACAAATTAATTTACAGATAAAAACCCAAAGAGCCCAGATACAATTATTTAATTTCAGGTAAGATTCAGTTATTTTACAGTTTCTTTGATAGTTCTCAAACGAGCTATTGCAAAGTGTTTGTTCTTGATCTCACGAATGTACAATCGGTGACAATTCGACAATCTGTTGACAGGAGGTTAGGAAAATGCTGAAATAACCACATCATCTTAGTCCAATCTCTTTTATGGGATTTGCTTCTCTGTTACTGTGAGAGCGAAGTCGGGAGTCCGGGAAGTCATAAAACATCATCAATGGGTATGACAGAGTTCTAGGTCTCCAGCGATCCTTTATTGTCGACTTCTGAAAATTTGAGAGACAGGAAAAAACAGGCTTAGAATGAAACTGAAAAACATAAAAATTTAACGACCAGTGTGGGGGTGGTGGAGATGGTGGCCCAAGTGAGGGAAAGACTGCATAACCACTAAGGGAGATGATGTTTAAGATGTGGATTTCTGCAAATGACCACGGGGGTGGGGGGCTTAATGAGTGCAGCTGTATGAGAAGGGGAAATTCCTTATGGTTACAAACACCTCCCCCAAGAAGGAGCAATCAGGGATATGTCCACAGCCATGAAGAGGAAAGCATAGAGAGGGGTTTTTTTTTCTTATAATGGGATACTTCCTTAACGGGAAACTTTCCGATAATGGGAAGTATGAGCATTCAAATCATATAAAATGTTTTTAAAATTATAGTAGCATAATTAATAGCTGGTTCCTAGTCATTTTCCCAAATATACGATTTGTTTCATGACACAAGAATAGTTACAGCCAACACACAGATTTCTTTCAATAAGAATATGAAGAAATGAACAAACAGAAATTTTAATAGCTGATTTTAATACAATTTTTTTAAGAGGGTATGTGAGCATAATGTAAATAGAATTTAAATAGTATAGAGATAACTACAATCCCAAATATTGAGTAACGAATAAGGAAAAAAATCCCAACAAGTCACAAAATATTTATCTTGCATCAAAAAAACAAAAAAAGTCATTAAATTTACATTATGATGGTAAAATAAGAAAAAACCTCAAAAATAAGAGAAAACTGAAGTAGTTTATGTTAATTTGATGTAAACCAGCATTTATAATGAATAAACATTTTAAGGCACCTAATATGCATCTTGATATACCAAAATACTTTCAAGGTAAAGAAAGGGTCAGCTGCCAAAAAGTTTTTACATGTTGCCTAAACAAGTCTATAAAATTTTAGTGTGCAAATAAAATAAAAGTCTGAGTAGGATAAAAAATAAAATTCAACTATTTCTTTTCACTTGAAAAAAAAAACAAATTACAACAAAACATAGCAAAATTGCTGGCAAAAACTCAAGCATATTTCAAAACTTATTCGTAGAATTTTCAAGCATCCCCTTCCCAAGACCAATTACCATTTTTCCAAATAAATCTCCTCCTCCTCTCCATACAAATAGTTTTCAAGTTCAAGCTGTGTGAAAATATTAACTGAGTTTAATTGCTGAAATAAGACGTTTTGGTTTATCTTTTGTGAACCACCTTCTGAAGTTGTCTTAGTCATTGATGAAAGTCGATTTTCATCATCGACCATCTTTTTTTTCACTCCTCCTTTTCAAAAGCTCTACCTTTGTTCTCTAGCACAGTAATATATCAACCGTTCACTCATGCTAGTTTGTGAGTTTTACGGTACATGGACAACAAGGGTTCTGCACCGGAACTAACAATTTTCAGGGGAGATCACAAATCTTTTAAGGCCTAGAGAACCTAGGGTTACAGTGGGAAGCAGTAAGCTTTACCACTACACCACGATAGGAGAAAATGGGAATCAAATGAATCAAGAGATAATCTAAGCAACCGATTTCATACTTATACTATTTTAAAAATAAAACAAAAGTTAGAATGTATTGGATAATTAAACAAAATCTCAGAATTAACAATTATGAAACAAGAAGAGTTGAGAATGAAATGCAATTCCCTAAAAGTGATCATGTAGTTAGCTTTAAACAAGGTAATATAAATCAAATAAGGTCAATAACACTGGACAACACACAAAAATAGCCAAACTTGACTAATTTGAAGGTGCTGAACGCGAAAATGCATATGAAATTTGTTGCTTAACTGTATTCTAGAAGATACAGATATGGTCATATACAATGTGTCCGATATAACATGATAAAAAGTAAAGGTCTAATATTTAAAAACTACAAAAGATAATGAAATTAAATTTAC
>QLNU02014413.1:12854-25585 GCA_006491805.2 Dysdera silvatica | reverse complement strand
TCAAATGAATAAGTAAATTGAATGCTCATATTTTATGGCACAAGAGGGGTGGGGGGAGGGCAGCTAAGATTAGGACAGGCCTGGATATACCATTTTTTCCCAAAAATTATGAGCTTCAGTCGCCCAGGGAATCACAACAACGGACTTTTCATTAAAAAAAACCGCAAACATACACAAATATTTGGATGCAAACGGATTTTCTTAAAATTAAACAAGCGGGTTACTAGCCCACCATAGGCACTTTGGTATGATTAGAACAATGCAATAGTAATAGAATGACTTAATGTTTTTAACAGCGAAGAACACTTGATATTTTACTGAAACATATGAAACAATTGGATTCGTTACTAATTCCTAATCTTAATGGGCTGCAAAATTTAGCTTTGCGGCTGTTGCATTCAAATCAGTCGTGTCCGACCTTTGGAGATTTCATATGCCAATTTCCTCCATACGTTTCTGTCCAGAACTCTCTCTTTCAATTGCGCAATATTCAAATTTGTCTCGGTGTGGATGGTGTCAAGCCAACGTGTTCTTTGGCGTCCTCCCCTTCCGAATACAGAGACCATTTCCAGAGGCTTACTCTCAGTACCCATATTTGAAGTTCACTGGCGTTTCATAAAGTGTTCGGGTGGGGTTTTTATGATGTAGTTTAGTACAACAAAAATTACAGCTTTATAATTATGCAATCCTGCAAAATACACGTGATAATTAGCTCTAATTAGGGCCTGTTCTAGCCGGCCTGCGGCGGGGCCGGCGCCAAGCGAGGAAGGCGCTTCCATAGGGTTGGCGCTGACAAAATGTTTGGTAAAAAGTATCACTCGCCAATTGCAACATGGGAAACGTGTCAATAAACACTAGATTAGAGGTTCTTAAATTGTGGGAGGGCGCGATCCCTAGGCGGAGTGTGTGTGTGTGTGTGACAGTTGCTCAAAGGGAGGGGGGGGGGGCGGCGCAGGATATCTTTCGTACATGATATTATTATTTTAAGCTCGAGTTAAATTGTGACTAATGTATGACAATATTTTTATTTATGTACCATAGCGGAAGGCTGGAGGTGGGGACATAACATGCGTATATAGGCGCAAAGAGGGATGCGCGCGATGTGCACATGTAAGTGTAAAGGGGGTGGGGGGGGCGCATCGTCCACATGTATGTATACCACGGGAAAGTTAGTGGGGGACAGGGGGACCCGTTTCCCCAATGTTGGTAATGAGTTTACATAATCCCCAATTTCAGATAAAATTATGTCTGTGCTTATCGTACAAAATTTAAAATATATTTTCTTACTAACCACGGGTGAAGTTCCACTTCATCCTTTCTCTTTCAGGTTTTTGCGTTCCAGTTTCTGGACTGTGGTAACGGATCATCCAGTCGGAGATCCTCAGTAAGTATTCATTTATTCCAAACGTTACTTTGCATTGTACTCCTTCCATAGTATTCGCGGTGTCGATCTTCATGCTGAACCCTAAAAAGTTCTAAGGCACGGTTACTATTACACTTGTTGGAAGCAAAGGTCACGTGGCCTAAAAGGCACTTTGGAAAATTACTTTTCACACATTCACTTACACTTGCACCTAACTTCACTCACACTCAAATTTAACTCACTTTTTAAATTTAACTCACTCTTAAATTTCACTTACACTAAACTTCACTCACACTTAAATTTCACTCACACTTAATTTCACTCGCGCTTAACTTCACTAATACTTAAATTTCACTCCCTCTTAACTTCACTCACACTTAACTTCACTCACACTTAACTTCACTCACGCTTAAACTTCACTCGCGCTTAAACTTCACTCGCACTTAACTTCACTCACTCTTAACTTCACCATGTTTGATTTTATTTGTTTACACTGTGGTCGGGAAACTCTTCAAATTGTCCATAAATACATCAAAACACACATTAAAGTTATCCGTTTTAAAGAACATCTTCACTTTGATTACACCTGTAAAAAGGAACCTCTTATCCCTTTCACACTTAAAGTTAAACCTCTTGTAAATTCAGCCCTTGGACATCACATCGCGCATAACACAAGTCTTAAATTTCTTTCCGCTAGAAATTCTCTCTGTCCCCGCGTACTCGCTCAGCTTCAAAATAAAATATCCTTTCTTACTTCCCTTCTAAATACTAAACTTGATTTTCTTACCATGCTCCTAGTTAAATCCGCTACACGATCACAAGAATCTAAAATCCAAGAACATATTCGTCTTACTCATTCACGTAAACTTAACAACCTTAGACCTTCTATTTCAAAACAGTCAAAACTTCTTACAAAAAACTGGATACTAAACCTTTCAAATAAAAATTTCACACCACAACAGCAATTCGTACTATCACTCCGCCTAAATTTCTCACCTGCTCCACTTAAAATTCCTACACCACAGATTCTCGCTTCTATAGAAAATGCCCTATAAAATACTCACACCGACGACCGTGTTGCAGCTGATATCCGCTGCAGAGTGGCAGGACTCCTTCGGCGTCCAAAACTCCCTGGGGACAACCTAACGCCTATGCAAAGGGTTGCCCTCCGGGAGCTACGGAACGATAAGGACCTTGTCATGCTGCCAGCTGATAAAGGCCGTACTACAGTCGTCTTAAATCGTCCAGACTACTTAAATAAAATTACTACACTCTTATCTGATACAAATACATACACCCGCATCATAAAAGGCCCTACACAAACAATTCAATCCAAAATGAACTCTCTCCTTCTAAAACTCTATAAATCTAAAAAACTTACATTTAATCTCTACGACTCTTTAAAATGCACTTCTGGCCGCTTACCATCCTTCTACGGATTACCTAAAATTCATAAACAAAATATTCCTCTCAGACCAATAGTTAGTTTTTGCAGCTCTCCTACATATAACCTATCAAAATATCTTGCACGTCTAATCTCTCCTATAATCGATAGTAACGACTACACTATTTCTACTAGCCAATCCTTATGCACCTCTTTAAATAACCCACAACTTGACGAAGACCTCATGGTCTCATTCGATGTAATTTCTCTCTTCACTTGCATTCCCACATCACTTGCAATCGACACCGCACTTACATGCCTCCAAAATGACACAACACTACATGAACGCACTTCACTAACACCTCACGACATCTGCACATTGTTGAAATTTTGTCTGGACTCTGCTGTGTTCTCCTCACATGGTTCTATCTATAGACAAGTTTTTGGCACTGCCATGGGATCTCTGGTCTCAAGTGTTGTAGCTAACTTGGTTATGGAGTCATTTGAGGAAACTGCTTTGTCTTCACTGAATTTTAACATTAAATTCTGGAAAAGATACATCAACGACACGTTTGTTGTACTTAAAACTAATACACTCCAAAGCTTCTTCTATTGCCTTAATAACTTAAACTCACATATAAAATTCACATACGAAACAGAACAGAACAATAAACTCCCTTTCCTAGACGTTCTTGTACACAGATCTCACGATAACTCAATCTTCACCTCAGTTTACCGTAAACCCACACATACAGACAGATATCTCGATTTTAAATCGCATCATCCAACATGCCACAAAGCTTCCATTGTTAAAACATTAAGTCTTAGAGTGAATTCTCACTGCAGTAATGAAACACTTTCAAACACAGAAACAAAACACACACACACGGCACTTAAAAATAATGGATACCCTAAACGATTCATTCTCAGAAACTGTAGACCCAATAGTACATCTTTAAACAATACATCTCACACCCGCATATCTATTCCATATATTCACGGCATTTCCGAAACAATCTCTCGCATCCTTAAAGAGGCAAATATCCATACATTCTATTCCCCTGTCACAACACTTCGCAAACAACTTACAAAAGTTAAAGACCCAGTTCCACCAGAAGATCTCACAGGCGCAATATACCAAATACCATGCAAAGACTGCAACAAACATTACATAGGACAAACAAAAAGAATGATCAAAACAAGACGAAAAGAACACAAACAAGCACTCGCGAAAGGAGACATGGCCTCACGTCTGGCAGAACACGCTTTACAACACGGACACGAACCCGACTGGGACTCAACAAAAATACTACACCGGCACATCACAAACAAGAATAGTAGACTCTTCTTAGAATCTTGAGAAACTTACAAACTACACGGGAAAGCCATTAATACATCACAACCACTTCCAGAAACTTATAAACAACTCTTACTTTGAAATGTATGGGACCTCCAAATTAGGTAGCCCGCAGTATGGGTTTCTCATTGGTCCCTATTGGGGTTCTTCCATGATTCTATTGGAGGCCTCCCATTGTTTCCCACTGGGTTTTTCCATTCTGCGGGACTACTCTGATGAAGGGTTTTCCAGAAATTTCAAGTATAAAAAGAGACAGAAACATAACATCGTCATTACTCCTGATGAAGGACTGCTGCTGACGCGTCCGAAAGCTTGGGTGATCTTTTTCATTGCTATTTTACCAGTGTTTAACCTTTTATGCTTGGAGTGTTGCTATAAAGAAGGCCGGAACGCTATCAAACAAGTTTGTTTACTTCTATCCTTTTCAGCTTCAAGTTTGGATGGCTGCTGTCTTCGCTTTTTTAATTTCTTCACTCCTGCTTTCAATCATATTGCGTCAAAACAAGAAAGTTATTTCCCCCTTCGAACACCGTTTTGAAGCTGTTGGAATTTTTCTTGGATGCCTGGGACTTGAAAGAATACCGCGAGCATCGTTTTCAAGAAGTTTCGTCGCTATCACCTTGCTTTTATTCAGAGTTTTGGTATTCAGTTATACTGGGATATTTTTATCGTTTCTGATGAACCCTTTGATGGAGAAACAGATTGAAACTTTGGAAGAGCTACGCAAAGTTACTTTAAATGGGCATGTTAAAGTAACATCAATTGAATTCGCAATGAAATCGTTGCTTATCAGCAGTAATCAAATGGCTCAAGATTTAAGTTCACACATAAGAAAACATCCGGAGGATATTCTTCATATAAACGATATAGTGAAAGCAATAGAAAATGGTTTTGCAGTAATTTTTGACCATCAGGCACTTTGGCTGAATATTTACAGAAATAATAAAAATGAGGACCAGATTTTCGTATCAGAAGATTGCTTGAAGATATCATTCTTGTCGGCAGCTTCTCGCAAAGGGTTCTTCCTTCGGGATGATCTAAATATGATGATGATAAAAGCAATCGAAACAGGAATTTCAAAAAGAATATTTGATCGTGAAAGGTTTCGCACGTTTTTTAAAGCCATGGTGCATCACCAAGAGGCAGAAAGGTGGAGACCAATCAAAATCTCAGATCTAGCTAGTGCATTTTTAATTCTTATTGTAGGCTGCTTGATATCTTTTCTAGTTCTTTGTATAGAAATATGTGTTAAGAAAAATCCAAACTCTGCACACACCATGCCTTGAAAACTGCAATTAGAGGTTTTGAAGGATAATATATTTACTTTAGGGAACTAAACTCTTCTATTGCTTAGTAAGTTGTAATAATAATAATTACTTTAAAGAACGTTTTGTTCACCAGGAAGATATTTTTCTTTCATTTAAAAACGTTGTTGAGAATCCGTCACTACGTCTAGCTCTCCATGTTGTTCTTTTTGTTCAAAACCCGGTGAAGAAAAAATTTTACTATTTGCACACACGGTGTCTGTCAAATTTTCATTCTTTTCTGGCTGTTATGACCTGAAAATTGCTTCATAATCAGCCATAAAAAAAGTAAATCTCAGTCTTAATCCTACAGAACATTTAGTTGAAATTTGTATTAAATAATTAAAGTTTTCTGCTATTATTTGCACTTTTAAATTATGCAGAATCTTATAATTATGAAAGTTGAATATAGCTAGCGAAAGTAGAACATGAAATCCATATTGAACAGAAAATTCTTCACTATGGCAGTGTTTCTCACAATCTATTTACCCATTGAAGTGTTCCTTAAGCCAATGCGGACCATTTTATTCGTTCCTTTATTTACCATGAGCTACCAGGGGATAAAAGACCGCCCTGGAAGGCAATTAAAAATATATTGTATAAAACTGAGGTTGACAATTTTGGTTCATATTGCGCCATCCTGACAATTGCCAATTGAAATTTCAATAATTTTACTTGTTACGTTATCATTTAAACATTAGAAATATTTGGTATATCTAAGGTTTTTACAGTTCAATATATATTTATTATAGATCCTTGAGAATGACAATTTTAGAAATTTCACTGTCTGCACCAAATATTTATTCCTCGTGCCTAATATTTTTTGTAGCTGCAATATTAAATATATAATTTCATTATTTCTCTTAAGAAATTTCCTGAAAGTTTTGTAGACCACTTGATATTCTTTTGTGGAGCATCAGTGATCCACACAGCACATTTCGAACAAGCATTTGTAAGCATATAGTTTATTGCCATTACCAACATCACATATTCTGAAATTCGAAACATTTCTAATTTTATAATAATTTCAAAATTCCTTAAAAATAATTAATTAATTTAGGTTCGCATCTGGAAAAAGCAAGTTGTTATCTAAAACAATTATCTGAAAATAAATAAAAATTTTGTAACAAAATTTTAAAATAGTAGAGTTCATCTGCTATCGATAAGCATTCGGATCTGAAAACAAACTGGAAAATTTTAACACGCTTTCTCCTGAAAATTAATCATCAACAAGGTATAAGTGACAACGTCCATTCTTAAATAATGTTCAAGTTGTAGAATCTCGAAAATGCTAGTATATAATTGTGTGTCTATTTGTAGTTTTAAAATTTCGTAAAAGATATGCCAATCGAAATCCATAAATATTCTGTCTTTATTCAAATATAAATTAGAAAACTATCCTTGATCTTTGTACACAGATACTGGTTTTTGGAAATTGACATTGGTATTAATGTTCAACTAATATTTAATTACTAAAAAATAATATTAAAAAAATAGTGTTTGTATAAAGAAAATTAGTGTTTATGTAAAGAAATAATGTTATCTATTGTATAATGCATTGCCTCTTGTTTTGTGTTGCCTGTTTGAAGGTGTTGGGAACTCGTCAGGTCTCTGAGAATTTTTTCCCATCTCCATCTTGACATAGTTTATCATAACTAATTGAAAATATTGTGTAATTTTGTTATGTATCCATTACTATGCTGAGAAAATAAATTGAATTGAATTAAAAAATTGAAATTATTTTCAAGTAAAAAACACCTGAAGCTAAACTTACAGATGAAATTTTCAAGCTTTGGGCCCTCCCTGACATTTTGTTCTGCATTCGTACTTCCCCTGCCCCCCAAAAATCATCGTCAACTAAACTAAACTTGTTTATAAAAAATGTCTTTATTGTATCTTACAATAATGCACATGTTAGGCTAATCATAAATGTGACCCCTTCCCTGTCCTCCGCGATTTGTCATCGCATTTGAGGGGGCTGAACGACAGAATTTTATTTATTTCTGCTCAGTGGCAGATTAACCAATAGGCTAAGTAGTCTGAAGCCTACAGCGATAAATTTTTGAGAGCGGCAAATTTGCGACGAAAAGTTTACTAAGGCAGGGTTGACTATTTTAAGTTGCCAATTGAATTATTAATTTCGAATTGTTACTTTCAAAAGCATAACTAAGCATTGGCAAAGGGAGAGCTGCCATAGGCGCCATTCCGAGAGAGGCTCAAAAGGCGCAAAATTAAGAAATTGACAAAAGTATCAAAATCTCTATTATGCCTCTAGTTACGCTTGGTAAGATTAGGTGGCAAAATATGTACTAAAAATATGTAATAAAAAAAATATTGTATAATAAATTCCCCCACGAAAAACTCACAAAAATCTCGCCCCGGAGGCTTTTCTGTGTTGACCATATTTGGCAATTGTGTTATCCCTGTGAAGGGTAATAATATCTCACATAATATGTCAGTCTATACAGCCGGCCAAATTGCAAATCCGCCTCTGTATATTGTACATACAACATATACTTATATATCATGCATATACCGTATATCGCATAGTTTTTTATCATTCATTGTAAGTGTCGCTATGTCTAATAATGAATTGCAATTCTTAGAATTACATGATTATATTTAAGGTAAGAACACGAAGAAGAAAATTCCTTTAAGAACTAAATAACAAGTTCAAGCAGACGTGGCTCGGTGGTCTAGGGGTATGATTCTCGCTTTGGGTGCGAGAGGTCCCGGGTTCAAATCCCGGTCGAGCCCATTACCTGCTCTTTTTTTTGTAATTTATATTGCGTATTTCTAATTTGCATTCATTCAGACCGATTAAAACTTAATAAACATACTTGTAATTGCACACTCGTTACATGAAGTCTAAACCTAGTAACTTCGGCACCGTATACACAGACCTGTAGCTATACGCTTGTTGAAGGGGGCTTAGAATTTTAGGATCCATCTCAATAATTTCCTTTACCCTTATCATAAAATATATGAACTCAAACCTCTGTAAAAAATATTATTTATACAAGATCTACAGTTAAAAACTCTTTTGAATACATTTTCAACGTGAAAGAAGAATTTTCATCGTCACGTATGACTTTATACAAGAAGAAATTCAAAATGAAATTCTACAAAATTTTATTTTGAGAAAAAAAAAATCCAAGGGGACTATATTTCCAGGGGGCTCAGCCAGCATCCCTTGTAACTAAATTATAATAGTTAACAGAGTTAATACACTAACTAGTTAATAACAAAGTTATAACAGTTGTAGTTGGCGTTGGCTCGGCCACCTCTAGCCCCAGCCCCGCAACGGCTATGTGTGTGTATCGTGGGGGTGGGGCCATCGGGGAAAAAGCCCCGGGAGCAAAATTTGAAGGAAAAAAAGTAGCAATAATAAAAGGTTTGTAACAGATGGATGGCGATTGGGGACAAAGATGGACATTTTCTTGCCCATTCTCAGAACATATATAAATTAATATGCAGGATTAAGAAATTGGCCTGTACGCCAATCAACGCCTAACATTAGATAATTATGATGTATAATTTAATTGGTAGCGATGGTCATAGCATATCCTTATTAAAATAAACGTAGCGACTATGATCTTAGTGTATTTTAATCGATTACCAATTGCTCTATGACAGTTATGAACAAATTAATGAATATATTGTCATTTTGATTATTACAAATAGTCCTTTCAATTGATAAAATGCCCATATTCGAACACGATTATATTCGATTTTTAAAACTGAAATTAATTAAAACCTATCGAAGATCAACAATGAGTTAAAAAAATATTAATTAACCTGGCCATATTATCAAATGACAGCGCGCAATCAAATGAGTGGCGTTGGAAAGTCAGGGGCTCAGCTGGCTTAAGCTCCGCAACGGATATCACACCACGCTATTTTGTCTAAGGCCGCATCACATAATCTTCGTTAAATCCACTTCAGTCCCCCACCATGAGTTTTGAATTGATATGCTACTGACTGAGCAAAATTTCACTGTAGATTTCTATATCCTCATTGAAAAATTTGCGCGAATTAAAACAAGGCGATTTTAAATCCATTTTAATATACTGACATTAAATGCATCTTACTTCAAAAAACATTTTACATATAAATTTTTAAATACATCCGTATATTCTTAAAATACAACACAAGTGCTTTGGTGGGGAGATGGGGTTTAATATTAGACCGCTGGAAGTGATGCGGACGGATTTTAATGGGCACAATATTTAATTTTCCCGCTCATGGCAACCACTGCTATGCCGCTGATAAAGCAACGTCGCCAAGAGTACTTTAATCTCGGTGTCGCACAGTTGTCTAGATCGCAATCGTAGCGCGAATTAATTATACGTGTTGGTGAAAAACATGGTAATCGAACAAAATTCTTTATTTTTATAGTAAGAAGTATAAGATGAAAAGTAATCATTTTTGCACAAATTTTAACTATATTTAGTAATTACATTTTGAAATAATAGAAAACTTATCGTTAAAATAACATTTTTATTTACATATTTGATTTCACTGTGGTTCACATATATATCTCATTTCACATATAATTATCAATATGTGCATCATATCCATGTGTACACCTCACATGTATATGGTACATCACCAACTTCTTGTAATTATGCTAATATTTCATACCACTTATAAGGCATACATTGATTTTTTAATTTTTATATACGTCTACAATTTGCAATATACGTTTTATAATATACCATGAATTACAATATATATTTACAGTTGCGACATTTACAATATACATTAATTTTATATGAACTTTATAATGTTTTGTACATAATTTTATTTACGGCGTGAAGCATAGTGGAACATTCAACACTAAATATCAAATTAACCAAAAAATACCTTGGAGAACAGTAATTAACATCCATAAGTCTATTCGCTTTCTGAAAAAGAGAAATCATTCTCTACATTTCAGGGAGATTTCAGCACATATACGGTTTCAGTGTGCAGCTTTAACGTATTTTTGTGATATTTATCTTGAAGGGATAATATGATATAAGTGGGTTTCATGAAAGTAAAAAATAGTTCAAAAAATTTTCGCTTGTATATTCAGTCGGATCCTTTCTTCTGCTATGCTATCTGATGAATTTCAAATATTTATTCTTTACTTCTTGGCCTTTCTCACTGAATTGTCCTATTGGAAAAATTATTTCCTTACCATGTATTAGAACCTTGTGACACTAAGGGGCATGTAAAACCATGGATAATTTGTTACAAATAATTTTGATGTTTCCATGGCGTAATTTTTAAGATTCTCACAATCCATTTCGTATCCACAAGAAATTGTTTGTAGGATAATATAGAACCTCTTTATGAGTTCCTCATCGACTCCAGTTATTTTTGCAAACTTCCTTGAGTTTTGGAAAAATACATGTGCTCTGTTTCCTCTGTCGTTAGCCTAGCTTTCGTCTGGTCAACCAGTGTTCCTAGTTCCTGTGTAGACTCTGCAATAATGTGTTTTTTTCTTGTCATTTTCACCCTTTGTTGCCCACTCTTTATTTTTAAGTTACACTTCACGTGTCAACCATTTATTGAAAAGCTCATGACGGGTAATTGAAGATACGGGCACAGAAAAAGAAATTAGAATTGCAAGAGCGCTTATGAGCACTCAATTTTACTCTTAACTTGAAATATACATTACAAGTTACTAAAAAAAGTGTTCTAACACGTTGCATATACCTGCCTTTTTAATTCTTTGAAATATTTCACATCTGGGTAAAAAATCAGTCATTCAAAATTTAAGTTTTAGCTCAAAATCATAAGTTGAAATATTAAAAAAAAGGCCAATCTTACCATGACTAATATCGGCCATTGTGAATATAGAAAAATTAACTCACAGAACATAAGATAGGTACTGATTTAGCGACCAACAACAGCTACTAATCACAGCGCGTTCTCCGCCACATATTTAAACAGTGTATTTGAAGTGTTGCCACGTTGATGATTCCACATGTGAACTTTAAGAAATCAATCGAAAATTCAATAAAAAATGGTATCAAATGATACCATTTTTTACTGAATTTTCGATTGATGTCTTAAAGTGCACATGTTGCACTCTTATATATGACTAAATGAAAGTGGAAATATGAAAGTTATGCTTACTTAATTCGCGCTACGAAGCCGATCTAAACCACTGTGCGCCGTTGGGATTTGTACCTGCATTAGGTTATCACTGCAGTGCCAAATGTGTTTCCCCTCCGTCTTATTTGTTGTTTACAAGAAGAAAAAAAAGGATATCTTAAGAGATATTGGGTCAGTTGGGACAGTTAATATATTCTGAAAGGGTATCTACAGATAATTTATACCCATTAGGGATTACGAAGACATACTCTTTAGACGAGCTAAGCCTACTCAATTGAAGATCAACTCCAATGCCGTCTAATGGATTATACTTTAAGCCTGTAAAATCGTACACCCTTACAAAACTTATACTTGACTAAAATACTTTCTCTTATTTGCTGCTTTAATTACATCAGCAGTTAATCTTTTCATGAATCTCATATAAATTTTTATATAAATACATGATATATATGTAGATCCAAAATGCCTAATAACTGTAT
Organism: Dysdera silvatica; assembly: GCA_006491805.2. Lineage (NCBI taxonomy): Eukaryota > Metazoa > Arthropoda > Arachnida > Araneae > Dysderidae > Dysdera > Dysdera silvatica. The sequence goes on along the minus strand of QLNU02014413.1, from coordinate 13,593 downwards.
GCGTCGGAATTGAATTTGAAACTGAATTTTTAAATTTACAGTCACGAAAACCTCTCTAAACAGACCCACCGCAGATGCAGTCACCACGTTTATACGCTCAGATAAAACTTCCTTAGCGGAAAATCATTCTCAATAATATATTTGGAACCCCTGCTTGGCATTCACTCTCAGATACGGACCTGGACACGCGCGGGTTTTATGGTTCTTTCATTAGATTAGAACTACGTAAGGATACAACGTTTAAACTTTGGTAATTTACTCGAGAGACGTTTCCAATAACAAGCAAGTCAACAGGATGATACGAGCCAAAAAGTAGTTTCCTATTCGCTGCTCATAAAGGAATAGGGCTTTACTTGGACTCACCAACTCAAGAGAATAACACTGAACGTCTACTTACAAATAGAACCAAGTAAACATTAAGTGATAACAATTTTTCTCTCCAAAGTAATTAAGTTTTAAAATTTTGTTGTAAATTCGCGCATGTATTCGACAAATCCGTTATTTTAAACTTGTTTTATGTCTCTAAAAATAGACATTTTTTTCGTAAAAGAAGGGTGTAAAATAATTTTATACTATGTAATATTTGAACTACTTTAGAAGGAATTTTCTTTCATGGCATCTTACCTTTCATGGACAAATTTTTCTGTGTGGTGAGTATCAATGTGGCGCTCTACTATAACAGTAAATATTATAGCCAACAATACATTTAGATGTATAATTATATTTATAATACATGAGT
>QLNU02014413.1:0-12754 GCA_006491805.2 Dysdera silvatica | reverse complement strand
ATTTCAAACAATTATTGTTGCTATGGAAATATTTTTATTTCAAACAACTATTGTTGCTATGGAAATATTTTTATTTCAAACAAATGTTCTTGCTATGGAAATATTTTTATTTCAAACAAATATTGATGCTATGGAAATATTTTTATTTGAGTTTTTGAGGATTAAAATATTGATATTTTTAAACGATCCTTGAAACTTTACATATTGGATTAATACGAAATTTAAAATTGTTACTGATAGAACACACATTCCTCTACATTTAACAGTTTTCTTCATTTACCTGCGACCGTACTAGCCTGAGCAAAAGCCAGGAGAATAAAGGTCGATTTTGATATTTGTGGACACGTTGTTGGTGCTGTGGGTATCGTACCGCCATACTTTAAACGTCGTTATTGTTTTCTCAACGAGACCTTCAAAAGAAGGTATTACTCGTTCGTATTTGCCATTTGAAATTTTGGAGTTGGCCCCCGTGGGGCGCCCCCTGGTGCTGAGGGTGAGTCGCGACACAGAACAAAAATTATTTCCTTTTCAACAAGCAACTTTCCCAAAAGGATGTTTATCTGCCTGAACCCACCAAAAAATTAACGGGGGGGGGGGGGAATGACATTTGAATCACCCCGTATATGTTTTTTTAAAGAAGGCTGAATCTTAATTTGCTTCATAATAAGAATAGGAGAAATTAAACAGAGGTAAACTAAAATTTACAAGTTTTTAATACAAAGTTTACGTTAAAAAATTTATGAACGTTAAATATATAAGACTACGTATATATCTAGTATTGTTAAATATATTAATAAAGGACATCAAAACATTTACGATTTTTATGCCCCGCTCCCCGGTAACAAGCGTCTAGCTACGGGCCTGCTAATACTAGTAGTACACACTAAAATACACACTTTTGACTATGCTAATCCATGATATTGCAAAACACGTATTTTCACCTATAGTCAGGGGCGCTGAGAGCCAACCGGGGCCACCAGGATCACATCGAACGGCCCCAAACTACTTCCCAGGGTCGTACCCCCCACAGCATTGGTCTTTACCAGCGCAGTCCCTTGGGATGCAGCCCCTGCCCCCCCCCTCTCGTCAGCTCTGCCTGTAGTAAAAAAAAATAAACAGAAATTAGAATTTGAGAGGGGAAAATACAGACTAGATCCACAACTTGGCGCCATTTTTAAAAACCGCCAAAACGGTCGCCAACGGCCCTTTTGACGTCCGCCATGATGGATTGTTGAATTCTAGACGTTTTTTGGGCTGAATAATTTTTCCTAAGCAGGATATTCCGTGTGGAAATAGTCTTGCCGTAACGCCAAATACTGGGCTCCAAAAACCGCCTAAAATCCACATTCAATCCACGGAAAAACAGAGATGAAGAGGAAGAAGTAGAGAAGGAAAAAAGGAGGAGAAGAGGAGGAATAATTAAGGGAGGAGATGTAGAGGAGCCAGAATTAAGGGCTGAAATATAAAGAAGAAAGAGAAGATAAAGAAGGGAAAGGAAGAGAAGAGAAGAGAAGAAAAAATTAAGGGAGGAGAAGCAGAGGAGGAAGATTTATAAACCAAACTCACTTAATTAGTTTTGTCGGCCGTTTGCGGTAGATAGATGAATTTGATAGCCTCCAAGTAGGTAGGATACATTTTATAGGGTGGATACGTGAAATTCATTCGCAAGCAAACCTTGATTCATATACCAGTATACCAGTCAATCACAGACTTCCTTCCTCGCATTTTCAAAGTATATATAAAAAAAAAGAGATATTCAGCCGATCAGACACGTTGAATCGAACAAAGGGGTCGTCGGAGATAGTCGTGTAGATCCGTCCATTAGAGACCGCGGAAAGAGAGAGAGGGAGAGAGAAACAGCCCAGCTAGGAACTATGGGAAATGGGGGGGGCGGAGAAAGAACGACAATGACGCCAACACGACACGCTTAACGGCAAAATGGAGAATTATCCCAAGGTTTGCGATATCGGGCAAGGTAGGGAAGTGGGTTACCACACTAGCGGCGGAATCGCTGGTGGATCTAATCCGAATTGGCGCCGAATTTGAAAAACGATACATCCTATTAATTTATTCCCAATTTTTTATGGCGCAATCAATACAAATTGGTTACTGTATATTCACATTAAGTTACAACAAATCTTTATTAATATAATAACAAAGAAAAATACAAATACCTGATAATCGTTATTCTCTTCAATTCAAACAAATTCATCAGCTGTCTGCACAAGAACCCATTCACGTACACGTGCTGCGTAACGCTGTTGTTGTAGTTTATAAATTTCAATACGGTCAAGGTAAGCATAAAACACGCGATAGCTGCTAGGAAGATAGATAAGATAAAGATGCGACCTCGACTTGTATGGGTGATGGGGGGGAAGCTGGGAAGAGAATGGTTGCCCACCATACACCTGCCCACGCACGAAATCTCGTTAGGTGGGTTAAGAATGACACCAGTGATGGCAGCCAGCAATAGATAGTTAGGTTACCTGATGCTGGTAAAAATTTGCCAGCACTGCCAGAAGGCGGCCAGCAGTTCCCCAGCAGCTGTGTTTTTGCTGGGAATGGGTAAGGAAGATTTAAAAATATAAAATTCCAAGTAAAGATCTGCAGTAAAAGCTTGTCAAATGGAGCAAAAACTTTCTACGGGGCGTTTTCTTCCAATCTTCAGCAGCTATTCATCATAGGGAAGAAAGGTTATATGTCAAAATACAGAAAATAAAACATTTAAAATTAGAACACTTAACTACTAACTGCAAACATACCAGTAGTTTATTTCAAGACTATAAACATTTACTCAACGCTATTTCATCATCTTTAAGGGAACTTGCCAATATTTTGCAGGAAGGATGCTGCAATATTCCCCTGAAAATTATAGGGGACCTCTATTGTCCATTCTAAGAAGACTGATGAGAACAGACGAATACAAAGAGTAGGAGGGTAAAAAGAAAAATATATATCAGCGCAATGCTTTACAAAACAACATAGAGAAGCAGAAGTACACCATGTGTGCCAAACTCTTATTGTATACCGGAGTTTTTTTTATTCCTGAGTGCCCTTTACTTTTAGGTCCAATAACATTTAAGGGGAGAGTACACACCTATATATTATTACAATCGAAAACGATAAATATGATGAAATTTCCTATTTTAAATCAAATAATCGATGAATGATATACATTGCTATAACAACGTGGGTTTTGTTGTGATTCTGAGTGACTTTCAATAAAGAAATCTGTGCGCTCACTTTAAAAAACAACGCATATTGTGGAGCCGCTACTGCTGCTGCTAATATATTTCTGCTTTATAGTATAGAATGATAACTAATAGCAACTACGAATTAGCCTTAGGTACGGAATGTGAGTTCCTCAAAATTCTTTCCCTCATATTAAAGATATCATTTGTGTTTGTAACAGAGTGGCAGTCTCCAAATAAACTAGCTCAAACTTTATTTCCATGACTGCGTAAGTTTTGTTGCAATCACGGAAAACCTTTAAAAGTGTATTGTTTCTCTCATTCTCGGAAACATTAATAGAAGTACGACAGTATAATTGTAGTTATGAACGTCTTCTGAAATTAGTTGCATTTTGTTACCATAATTCCTGACAAAGTATTTCCAGAAAAGCGGAGATGGAGCCTTACTAATTGCATAATAGCGTTGATGAGGAGATCAAATAACTTCATTATTAAAGCAAGACTTACTGTGATTACCAAGAATCTAAGTAGAAGATAGCCTCTCTTATCTTAGCAAACATGGCATATTTAAGAGCTGCTGCAGTGAACTTTTCAAGGTTCCTCTACAAAGAGACGGCAAATGGCGACTATGAAGGTGTTTCAGGTTCTAATTTTGAGTTACTTCAAATCATTTGTACGGCACTGACGATGAAGCTGATGATCGTAAAACAGGAACCTCCTGACTGGGGCAGGCGGTTAGAAAATGGCACTTGGACGGGAATGATACAAATGTTGATAAGAAACGAGGCTGATGTTATTCTTGATGTACTGAGTCCCAGTGTTGAACGCATGGAAGTTGTTGATTTTAGTTTTCCGTACGTGATCGACAAGGAGGTGTTTGCTATAAAGAAGGCCGGAACGCTATCAAACAAGTTTGTTTACTTCTATCCTTTTCAGCTTCAAGTTTGGATGGCTGCTGTCTTCGCTTTTTTAATTTCTTCACTCCTGCTTTCAATCATATTGCGTCAAAACAAGAAAGTTATTTCCCCCTTCGAACACCGTTTTGAAGCTGTTGGAATTTTTCTTGGATGCCTGGGACTTGAAAGAATACCGCGAGCATCGTTTTCAAGAAGTTTCGTCGCTATCACCTTGCTTTTATTCAGAGTTTTGGTATTCAGTTATACTGGGATATTTTTATCGTTTCTGATGAACCCTTTGATGGAGAAACAGATTGAAACTTTGGAAGAGCTACGCAAAGTTACTTTAAATGGGCATGTTAAAGTAACATCAATTGAATTCGCAATGAAATCGTTGCTTATCAGCAGTAATCAAATGGCTCAAGATTTAAGTTCACACATAAGAAAACATCCGGAGGATATTCTTCATATAAACGATATAGTGAAAGCAATAGAAAATGGTTTTGCAGTAATTTTTGACCATCAGGCACTTTGGCTGAATATTTACAGAAATAATAAAAATGAGGACCAGATTTTCGTATCAGAAGATTGCTTGAAGATATCATTCTTGTCGGCAGCTTCTCGCAAAGGGTTCTTCCTTCGGGATGATCTAAATATGATGATGATAAAAGCAATCGAAACAGGAATTTCAAAAAGAATAGTTGATCGTGAAAATTTTCGCACGTTTCTTAAAGCCATGATGCGTCACCAAGAGGCAGAAAGGTGGAGACCAATCAAAATCTCAGATCTAACTAGTGCATTTTTAATTCTTATTGTAGGCTGCTTGATATCTTTTCTAGTTCTTTGTATAGAAATATGTGTTAAGAAAGATCCAAACTCTGCACACACCAAGCCTTGAAAACTGCAATTAGAGGTTTTGAAGGATAATATATTTACTTTATTGAACTAAACTCTTCTATTGCTTAGTAAGTTGTAATAATAATAATTACTTTAAAGAACGTTTTGTTCACCAGAAAGATATTTTTCTTTCATTTAAAAACGTTGTTGAGAATACGTCACTACGTCTAGCTCTCCATGTTGTTCTTTTTGTTCAAAAACCGGTGAAGAAAAAATTTTACTATTTGCACACACGCTGTCTGTCAAATTTTCTTTTTTTTTCTGGCTTTTATGACCTAAAAATTATTTCATAATCAGCCATAAAAAAAGTAAATCTCAGTCTTAATCCTACAGAACATTTAGTTGAAATTTGTATTAAATAATTAAAGTTTTCTGCTATTATTTGCACTTTTAAATTATGCAGAATCTTATAATTATGAAAGTTGAATATAGCTAGCGAAAGTAGAACATGAAATCCATATTGAACAGAAAATTCTTCACTATGGCAGTGTTTCTCACAATCTATTTACCCATTGAAGTGTTCCTTAAGCCAATGCGGACCATTTTATTCGTTCCTTTATTTACCATGAGCTACCAGGGGATAAAAGACCGCCCTGGAAGGCAATTAAAAATATATTGTATAAAACTGAGGTTGACAATTTTGGTTCATATTGCGCCATCCTGACAATTGCCAATTGAAATTTCAATAATTTTACTTGTTACGTTATCATTTAAACATTAGAAATATTTGGTATATCTAAGGTTTTTACAGTTCAATATATATTTATTATAGATCCTTGAGAATGACAATTTTAGAAATTTCACTGTCTGCACCAAATATTTATTCCTCGTGCCTAATATTTTTTGTAGCTGCAATATTAAATATATAATTTCATTATTTCTCTTAAGAAATTTCCTGAAAGTTTTGTAGACCACTTGATATTCTTTTGTGGAGCATCAGTGATCCACACAGCACATTTCGAACAAGCATTTGTAAGCATATAGTTTATTGCCATTACCAACATCACATATTCTGAAATTCGAAACATTTCTAATTTTATAATAATTTCAAAATTCCTTAAAAATAATTAATTAATTTAGGTTCGCATCTGGAAAAAGCAAGTTGTTATCTAAAACAATTATCTGAAAGTAAATAAAAATTTTGTAACAAAATTTTAAAATAGTAGAGTTCATCTGCTATCGATAAGCATTCGGATCTGAAAACAAACTGGAAAATTTTAACACGCTTTCTCCTGAAAATTAATCATCAACAAGGTATAAGTGACAACGTCCATTCTTAAATAATGTTCAAGTTGTAGAATCTCGAAAATGCTAGTATATAATTGTGTGTCTATTTGTAGTTTTAAAATTTCGTAAAAGATATGCCAATCGAAATCCATAAATATTCTGTCTTTATTCAAATGTAAATTTAAGAAAACATCTTGATCTTTGTACACAGATACTGGTTTTTGGAAATTGATATTGGTATTAATGTTCAACTAATATTTAATTACTAAAAAATAATATTAAAAAAATAGTGTTTGTATAAAGAAAATTAGTGTTTATGTAAAGAAATAATGTTATTTATTGTATAATGCATTGCCTCTTGTTTTGTGTTGCCTTTTTGAGGGTGTTGGGAACTCGTCAGGTCTCTGAGAATTTTTTCCCATCTCCCTCTTGACATAGTTTATCATAACTAATTGAAAATATTGTGTAATTTTTTTATGTATCCATTATTATGCTGAGAAAATAAATTGAATTGAATTGAATTAAAAAATTGAAATTATTTTCAAGTAAAAAACACCTGAAGCTAAACTTACAGATGAAATTTTCAAGCTTTGAACCCTCCCTGAAATTTTGTTCTGCATTCGTACTTGCCCCTGCCCCCCAAAAAATCATCGTTAACTAAACTAAACTTGTTTATAAAAAATGTCTTTATTGTATCTTACAATAATGCACATGTTAGGCTAATCATAAATGTGACCCCTTCCCTGTCCTCCGCGATTTGTCATCGCATTTGAGGGCTGACGACAAATTATTTATTTTCAGCAGTACGGCGGTGGGGGATGGCTTAACTAGCTTCGAATCCTAGGGTAAACTGTTTTCTAAGGGGGCCTAACTGCATATTCTCATGCTTCGCAGAATTTTCTAGGGGGGTTTACTTACCTTAGTTACGGCAATGGAAGGGGCGCCACAAATCGTTGTCCTAAGGCGCATTGTATAGTAAATCCGGCCTGAACATGTACATACAATATATATAATAATATATATATAATATATATTATACGTCGTGGCAGATTAACCAATAGGCTAAGTAGTCTGAAGCCTACAGCGATAAATTTTTGAGAGCGGCAAATTTGCGACGAAAAGTTTACTAAGGCAGGGTTGACTATTTTAAGTTGCCAATTGAATTATTAATTTCGAATTGTTACTTTCAAAAGCATAACTAAGCATTGGCAAAGGGAGAGCTGCCATAGGCGCCATTCCGAGAGAGGCTCAAAAGGCGCAAAATTAAGAAATTGACAAAAGTATCAAAATCTCTATTATGCCTCTAGTTACGCTTGGTAAGATTAGGTGGCAAAATATGTACTAAAAATATGTAATAAAAAAAATATTGTATAATAAATTCCCCCACGAAAACTCACAAAAATCTCGCCCCGGAGGCTTTCTTGTGTTGACCATTATTTGGCAATTGTGTTATCCCTGCGGAGGGTAATATCTCACAAAATATGTCAGTCTATACAGCCGGCCAAATTGCAAATCCGCCTCTGTATATTGTACATACAACATATACTTATATATCATGCATATACCGTATATCGCATAGTTTTTTATCATTCATTGTAAGTGTCGCTATGTCTAATAATGAATTGCAATTCTTAGAATTACATGATTATATTTAAGGTAAGAACACGAAGAAGAAAATTCCTTTAAGAACTAAATAACAAGTTCAAGCAGACGTGGCTCGGTGGTCTAGGGGTATGATTCTCGCTTTGGGTGCGAGAGGTCCCGGGTTCAAATCCCGGTCGAGCCCATTAGGTGCTCTTTTTTTTGTAATTTATATTGTGTCTTCTAATTTGCATTCATTCAGACCGATTAAAACTTAATAAACATACTTGTAATTGCACACTCGTTACATGAAGTCTAAACCTAGTAACTTCGGCACCGTATACACAGACCTGTAGCTATACGCTTGTTACGAGGGGGGGAGGGGGGCTTAGAATTTTAGGACCATCTCAATAATTTCCCTTATCCTTATCATAAAATATATGAAAACTCAAACCTCTGTAAAAAATATTATGTATACAAGATCTACAGTTAAAAACTCTTTTGAATACATTTTTAACGTGAAAGAAGAATTTGCATCGTCACGTACGACTTTATACAAGAAAAAATTCAAAATGAAATTCTACAAAATTTTATTTCGAGAAAAAAAAAATCCAAGGGGACTATATTTCCAGGGGGCTCAGCCAGCATCCCTTGTAACTAAATTATAATAGTTAACAGAGTTAATACACTAACTAGTTAATAACAAAGTTATAACAGTTGTAGTTGGCGTTGGCTCGGCCACCTCTAGCCCCAGCCCCGCAACGGCTATGTGTGTGTATCGTGGGGGTGGGGCCATCGGGGAAAAAGCCCCGGGAGCAAAATTTGAAGGAAAAAAAGTAGCAATAATAAAAGGTTTGTAACAGATGGATGGCGATTGGGGACAAAGATGGACATTTTCTTGCCCATTCTCAGAACATATATAAATTAATATGCAGGATTAAGAAATTGGCCTGTACGCCAATCAACGCCTAACATTAGATAATTATGATGTATAATTTAATTGGTAGCGATGGTCATAGCATATCCTTATTAAAATAAACGTAGCGACTATGATCTTAGTGTATTTTAATCGATTACCAATTGCTCTATGACAGTTATGAACAAATTAATGAATGTATTGTCATTTTGATTATTACAAATAGTCCTTTCAATTGATAAAATGCCCATATTCGAAAACAATTACATTTGGTTTTCAAAACTGAAATTAATTAAAACCTATCGAAGATGTGCAATGAGTCAAGAAATACTAAGTAACCTGGCCATATTATCAAATGACAGCGTGCAATCAAATGAGTGGCGTTGGAAAGGCAGGGGCTCAGCTGGCTTAAGCTCCGCAACGGATATCACACCACGCTGTTTTGTCTAAGGCCACATCACATAATCTTCGTTAAATCCACTTCAGTCCCCCACCATGAGTTTTGAATTGATATGCTACTGACTGAGCAAAATTTCACTGTGGATTTCTATATCCTCATTGAAAAATTTGCACAAATTAAAACAAGGCGATTTTAAATACATTTGAATATACTGACCTTAAATGCATCTTACTTCAAAAAACATTTTACATATAAATTTTTAAATACATCCGTATATTCTTAAAATACAACACAAGTGCTTTGGTGGGGAGATGGGGTTTAATATTAGACCGCTAAGTGGCGGACGGATTTTAACAGGCACAATATTTAATTTTCCCGCTCACTGGCAAACCACTGCTTGACGCTGATAAAACGTCGCCAAGAGTACTTTAATCTCGGTGTCGCACAGTTGTCTAGATCGCAATCGTAGCGCGAATTAATTATACGTGTTGGTGAAAAACATGGTAATCGAACAAAATTCTTTATTTTTATAGTAAGAAGTATAAGATGAAAAGTAATCATTTTTGCACAAATTTTAACTATATTTAGTAATTACATTTTGAAATAATAGAAAACTTATCGTTAAAATAACATTTTTATTTACATATTTGATTTCACTGTGGTTCACATATATATCTCATTTCACATATAATTATCAATATGTGCATCATATCCATGTGTACACCTCACATGTATATGGTACATCACCAACTTCTTGTAATTATGCTAATATTTCATACCACTTATAAGGCATACATTGATTTTTTAATTTTTATATACGTCTACAATTTGCAATATACGTTTTATAATATACCATGAATTACAATATATATTTACAGTTGCGACATTTACAATATACATTAATTTTATATGAACTTTATAATGTTTTGTACATAATTTTATTTACGGCGTGAAGCATAGTGGAACATTCAACACTAAATATCAAATTAACCAAAAAATACCTTGGAGAACAGTAATTAACATCCATAAGTCTATTCGCTTTCTGAAAAAGAGAAATCATTCTCTACATTTCAGGGAGATTTCAGCACATATACGGTTTCAGTGTGCAGCTTTAACGTATTTTTGTGATATTTATCTTGAAGGGATAATATGATATAAGTGGGTTTCATGAAAGTAAAAAATAGTTCAAAAAATTTTCGCTTGTATATTCAGTCGGATCCTTTCTTCTGCTATGCTATCTGATGAATTTCAAATATTTATTCTTTACTTCTTGGCCTTTCTCACTGAATTGTCCTATTGGAAAAATTATTTCCTTACCATGTATTAGAACCTTGTGACACTAAGGGGCATGTAAAACCATGGATAATTTGTTACAAATAATTTTGATGTTTCCATGGCGTAATTTTTAAGATTCTCACAATCCATTTCGTATCCACAAGAAATTGTTTGTAGGATAATATAGAACCTCTTTATGAGTTCCTCATCGACTCCAGTTATTTTTGCAAACTTCCTTGAGTTTTGGAAAAATACATGTGCTCTGTTTCCTCTGTCGTTAGCCTAGCTTTCGTCTGGTCAACCAGTGTTCCTAGTTCCTGTGTAGACTCTGCAATAATGTGTTTTTTTCTTGTCATTTTCACCCTTTGTTGCCCACTCTTTATTTTTAAGTTACACTTCACGTGTCAACCATTTATTGAAAAGCTCATGACGGGTAATTGAAGATACGGGCACAGAAAAAGAAATTAGAATTGCAAGAGCGCTTATGAGCACTCAATTTTACTCTTAACTTGAAATATACATTACAAGTTACTAAAAAAAGTGTTCTAACACGTTGCATATACCTGCCTTTTTAATTCTTTGAAATATTTCACATCTGGGTAAAAAATCAGTCATTCAAAATTTAAGTTTTAGCTCAAAATCATAAGTTGAAATATTAAAAAAAAGGCCAATCTTACCATGACTAATATCGGCCATTGTGAATATAGAAAAATTAACTCACAGAACATAAGATAGGTACTGATTTAGCGACCAACAACAGCTACTAATCACAGCGCGTTCTCCGCCACATATTTAAACAGTGTATTTGAAGTGTTGCCACGTTGATGATTCCACATGTGAACTTTAAGAAATCAATCGAAAATTCAATAAAAAATGGTATCAAATGATACCATTTTTTACTGAATTTTCGATTGATGTCTTAAAGTGCACATGTTGCACTCTTATATATGACTAAATGAAAGTGGAAATATGAAAGTTATGCTTACTTAATTCGCGCTACGAAGCCGATCTAAACCACTGTGCGCCGTTGGGATTTGTACCTGCATTAGGTTATCACTGCAGTGCCAAATGTGTTTCCCCTCCGTCTTATTTGTTGTTTACAAGAAGAAAAAAAAGGATATCTTAAGAGATATTGGGTCAGTTGGGACAGTTAATATATTCTGAAAGGGTATCTACAGATAATTTATACCCATTAGGGATTACGAAGACATACTCTTTAGACGAGCTAAGCCTACTCAATTGAAGATCAACTCCAATGCCGTCTAATGGATTATACTTTAAGCCTGTAAAATCGTACACACTTACAAAACTTATACTTGACTAAAATACTTTCTCTTATTTGCTGCTTTAATTACATCAGCAGTTAATCTTTTCATGAATCTCATATAAATTTTTATATAAATACATGATATATATGTAGATCCAAAATGCCTAATAACTGTATGCGTCGGAATTGAATTTGAAACTGAATTTTTAAATTTACAGTCACGAAAACCTCTCTAAACAGACCCACCGCAGATGCAGTCACCACGTTTATACGCTCAGATAAAACTTCCTTAGCGGAAAATCATTCTCAATAATATATTTGGAACCCCTGCTTGGCATTCACTCTCAGATACGGACCTGGACACGCGCGGGTTTTATGGTTCTTTCATTAGATTATAACTACGTAAGGATACAACGTTTAAACTTTGGTAATTTACTCGAGAGACGTTTCCAATAACAAGCAAGTCAACAGGATGATACGAGCCAAAAAGTAGTTTCCTATTCGCTGCTCATAAAGGAATAGGGCTTTACTTGGACTCACCAACTCAAGAGAATAACACTGAACGCCTACTCACAAATAGAACCAAGTAAACATTAAGTGATAACAATTTTTCTCTCCAAAGTAATTAAGTTTTAAAATTTTGTTGTAAATTCGCGCATGTATTCGACAAATCCGTTATTTTAAACTTGTTTTATGTCTCTAAAAATAGACATTTTTTTCGTAAAAGAAGGGTGTAAAATAATTTTATACTATGTAATATTTGAACTACTTTAGAAGGAATTTTCTTTCATGGCATCTTACCTTTCATGGACAAATTTTTCTGTGTGGTGAGTATCAATGTGGCGCTCTACTATAACAGTAAATATTATAGCCAACAATACATTTAGATGTATAATTATATTTATAATACATGAGTCCATAAATATAAACGGATAATTAATAGTTATGATGGACAAATAAATAAAATTTTGGAATAAAAAATGGAAGTGTTTTTAATTTTAGAATGTTTTCATGTTTAGATTTTTGAATAAAATGAAGTCCGCTCTGAATGTAAAAATAAAATTAATGCGTGTAGTTTAGACTTTCCCATTTCAAAAATTATTG
>QLNU02014412.1:0-16958 GCA_006491805.2 Dysdera silvatica | reverse complement strand
ATTATAACATTATATTTACACTTTAATTATAACATCATATTTACACTTTAATTATAACATTATATTTACACTTTAATTATAACATCATATTTACACTTTAATTATAACATTATGTTTACACTTTAATTATAACATTATATTTACACTTTAATTATAACATTATATTTACACTTTAATTATAACAGTATATTTACACTTTAATTATAATAATATGTTTATATTTAAAAGGGGGGTTACGGTCCCGTGAACTTCCCTTCCGTATGCCCATGAATTATAATAATCGGCTGTATTGCAAAAAATGACCAGTATGATTATGAGTAAAAAAATGTATAAAAATATAGTGTTAGACATTTTTCGAGCCCAGATCTGCAACCAGAATCCGAAAATTAATGAAAATCAACTGAAATCGGGTATACGTGTTTGTCTTATAAAAATTGCTGAGGCGAGATTTTCTGTGATTTTGTGTGTATAAGAGATGGCGCAAATAGCGGTAGGAAACAGCAATTATACGTTGGGTAGAAACGGAGAGATGTTTGCTGACAGAAGAGGGACAGAATTCGTGTGTTTTGTCTCGTATTTGATGGCGGTGGTAGTCGATTAGGACGGAAAGGGTCCTTTGGCAGCCATTAAAGCCTTGCGAGTGGCTAACGAGGATAAAAGGGGCCAACAAGGAGGCCTTGGGTCACGTCGACGGGTGGTCGTCGCCTTTAAAATTCGTTAGGGCGTTAGGAGGCGGTGCAGTAATTGCTTTTGTTTGGGCGCTGACGAGTGGGCGAACTCGGGCACAGGAGCCACGACTCCCCATTAGTGGGCTCCCCACCCACGGCCTCCACTCCCTTCCCTGATCGAATCAGTCAATCGGTCGCGCAAACAACCTAACAAATTTAATATCCTTTCTGACCCTCTCTCACCCCTTAAACTTTTTTTTTCCTTCACAGTGTTGAACTGACGATTTCTTTCTTTATAGGCACCTTTGATCACCGATTTGTTTCTTCTGATGGGCGCCAATTCTACGGGGCGCCAGGTCCCTTTGGCCCCCAAAAACATTTAGGAGACTAGGTCTTCCAAAAGTTGATGGATAGTAACCTTTGTAATTGTAGAGGGGGGGAGGGATTTGTGCAAGGGTTTCAATGGGAAAGGTGGCCGCCGGAGAAACCCTTGCACAAATTCCCCCCCCCTACAGTTACAAAGGTTACTAAGTTACCAACTGGTAACTGAAAGTTACCAATAAATCGAAGTGATACCCATTAGCAACATAGGACTTCTCAAAATTATTGGGGTGGGGGCGTTCAGGTGCGTGTTATATTAAGCTATAGTTATACATTACCGTGTGTGTAAAATTTCAATTTATTTTCAATTTACTTGAACTCCTCTTGACCCTTCTTTGAACCTCGATATTTCGAAATAAAACCTTCTTTCCTTGAGTTATCAAGGATCTGCTGTATATAAAATACATTAATTATTATTGTGTTTTTCCTTTCTACTGTTGACTCAAGTACAAGTGGGCATATGGTTTCTTCCATTTACTGTCTCCTCCCAACACTTCCATCATGTTGGCGCCTCTGTTCCTTCCTAATATATGGCTTTATATCTAACGTATATAAATATTTCCTTCTTTTATGTTTTATTGCACAAGAGCAGCTAAAGTCATGTTGTATCAAACAAGATCTACTGTCTAACGCTGACGAGTTAATCCCCAAAAGTTGTTAAACTAGTTTCACTTGGAACAGTTGACTAATCAAAATAGGGCAAGGGTAGCAATCGGGGGCCTTTGTTTATCAAGTTTGTACAGAGCTTGCCATTGCTATCACATTTGGCAAGCAATCGCCAAGGAACCGGTTATTCATCGCGTAGCCCCTCCCCAAAAAATTGATCTGCTTTGATTGACAATTTCGTCAGCTCATCTCCTTCGCGTTGAACTGTATACACATCGCTGAGCACGCGCGTGCTCAGCGATGTGTACGCACACGCGCGCACACACACACACACACACACACACACACACACACACACACATATATACAAACATACATACATACATACATACATACATACATAAGATCTTCATTACATTACATACATACATACATTACACATATTATTATTAAGAGTTGAAGACATTAGATACATACATACGTACGTATGTATGTACGTATGGGGTGGTGGGCTAAGTTACCTGTTGGGTCCCCTTGGTTATACTGATGTTTCCAGATAATACTGCGTTGTATTTTCTTCTGAATAATACTACAGCATCATTGCTCAAAATTGCTCAGATTTTCTTTTCGATAACAGTAATATGATAATGGAAGAATAGCTTACGTTGGAGCCGAAAAGGAGATAAGTAATATGGGCTGAATAAGAAATTATACTTTAAGAATTAAAGACTGTCTTCTGGAAGTTGAAAGTACATCAGATCGAGCAGCGAGGCTCGTTGTTCAACTAACCCAGCGATACCAACTTCAGATAGTACAGGTATATGCACCAACATCAAGCCATACCGACGAAGAGGTTGAAGAATTTTATGAAGAAATCAAAGAGTTACACACCAAAGGGAAACAACATATCAAGCTCATCATGGGGGATTTCAATGCAAGAATTGGACAACAGGAACAAGGAGAGACATCGGTTGGTAAATACGGATATGGGGAAAGGAATGAACGTGGCGATCAACTCATCGAATTTGCAGAAGCTGAAAACCTTAGCATCATGAATTCATTTTTTAAGAAGAAACCGCAAAGAAAATGGACATGGAAACACCCCAATGGAGGAACCAGCGAAATTGACTATATCCTGGCAAACAAGAAATCAATTATTGAAGATTGCAGCGTACTGAACAGATTTAATACTGGAAGTGATCATCGAATGGTGAGATGTAAAGTGCACTTAAATACTAAATTAGAACGACAGAAGCTCATTAGGAAACAAGTAAGTAAGAGGGTGGATCTAATGAAACTGAAAGTAAATACCGAGGCATTCAAGTTGGAATTAAAAAATCGCTTTTCTGCACTGGAAGGACTTATTGAAGAAGTTGACATCTCAGAAGCAAATGAAAACATTGTTAAGACAATAGTTGAAACTGCTGGGGAAATTGGTGGTGTAACCTGTAAAAAGCACAATAGCAAATTATCTGAGAAGACGAAACAGCTCATGAAAAGGCGAAGAGATATGAAGGTGGACAATCGAAATACCAGTTCCAGGATTGAGTACATAGAACTTTGTAAAACTCTGCGCAAAAGCATGAAAGAAGATATAAGAAAATTCAATTGTGAGCTAGTAAGGAAAGCCATTGAAAATAACAAGAGCCTTAGGGTTGTTAAAGGAAGTTTATCTGTTGGGAAGAAACACATCATTGCATTAAAAGGAGAGGATGGCACCGTAACAAGAAATAGGGAAGAAATACTTAGAAGAGTTGAAGAATTCTACAAAAATCTATACGAAAGTAACAGTGGATTAAACGAAGACGCCGAAATAGTCGAAGGAACAGCTCCTAAAATCTTAAAAGAAGAAGTTTCATTTGCAATAAAAAATATGAAGAAAGGAAGAGCCCCTGGTGATGATGGTATTACATTAGATATCCTAAAAGAAGCTGGAGAATATGTAGAAGACATACTTGCAAAATTCTTTACCAAATGTCTTAACAGCGGTAACATACCAAACCAATGGGATTCTGCAACAGTAATTCTTTTGCATAAAAAAGGTGATAAAGAGGATTTAAAAAATTACCGACCAATTAGCTTGTTACCTGCTATTTATAAAATCTTCACAAAAGTGCTAACACATCGCCTGCAGAAAAAATTAGATGCAGCTCAACCAAGAGAACAAGCTGGATTTCGAAGTGGATTCAGTACAGTGGACCATATTCAAGTATTAAGAGAATTAATTGAAAGAACACATGAATATGAACTTCCATTGTGTGTTGCATTTATTGACTATGAGAAGGCCTTTGACTCTATTAAAACATCAGCAGTCATCAACTCTTTAAGATCAACAGACATCGAGGATGTGTACATTGACATGGTGAAACGTGTGTATAAAAATGCAAGTGCAAAATTTCGGTTACATAAAGATACCAAAACTATCAAAATTGGTAAAGGTGTGAGGCAGGGAGATACCATTTCTCCAAAACTTTTTACTTCAGCTTTACAGATGATTTTTCAGCTGATAAATTGGAATAACAAGGGAATAAAAATAAATGGTGAATATTTAAATCATCTGCGGTTTGCTGATGACATTGTTATTTTTTCAACGAACCCATCAGAACTCCAAGACATGGTACAGGAGCTCTCAACTAGAAGTAAAGAAGTTGGACTCAAGATGAACCTACAAAAAACTAAGATCATGTTCAATAATTTTGTAGAGGAAACAAAAATACAAGTTGACAACACTGAGCTAGAAATTGCTGATTCATATATTTACCTTGGCCAGCTGATTTCAATGGATGGCAACATTATGAAAGAACTCAACAGACGTATTAAACTTGGCTGGAGTGCATTTGGAAGAAACAGTTTTATCCTGAAGGGGAAATTGCCTTTGTGTCTAAAAAGAAAGGTCTTCAACCAGTGTGTATTGCCAGTCCTCTCTTATGGATCAGAGACATGGAGTCTAACAGTTGGAGCAATACGAAAGTTACAGACAACGCAAAGGAGCATGGAGAGGTGCATGCTTGGAATAACTAGGAGAGATCGAAAAAGAAACACTTGGGTGAGAGAGCAAACTAGAGTAGAGGACATCATTGTTAAAGTAAAAGGACTGAAATGGCGATGGGCTGGGCATATTGCAAGAAGAACTGATCAACGATGGACAACAGAAATTCTGAACTGGATTCCAAGAGACCACCGAAGACCTAGAAAACGTCCTCAAACTAGATGGGTGGATGAAATAAGAAAACAGGTTGGAGTGACGTGGAAGCGAATTGCTCAGGATAGACTTGTGTGGAAAGCATTTGGAGAGACCTTCATCCAGCAGTGGATAGATAATGGTTGAATATGATGATGATGATGATGATGACTTTAAGGCTATATTAGCAGTAATAGCTTGGAGGTTGTTATATGCTTGGTGGACTAGATGCTGCAACTTTGAAGAATGTATGCATTACATCACCTATAATTTTAGATCTTCAATCGTTCATTTCAGATCTTCAAACTTCAATCGTTCCCGGAAGTAAAATTTAGTCCCTTCGCGAGATTTTTTCTTCTACCCAAAATAGGACTTTTCGATCCGCAGCACTTTTTGTTGGCAGGACTCTTCGATCCACAGCAGTTTTTGTTGGCAGGACTCTTCGATACCGAACAAGAAGTATGTGAATAAAATCTAGCCGAAGGTGGTATTTTTTCTTCTTCCCGACCCTTGTTATATTTTATTCTTTACAAATTCGTAGTCAACTGTCAACCACATCCATGGTAATTGTGAGGACCTTGGGAAAATCAACCCAGCTTCTCAATATATATGTCAAAAAGCTCCTGTGCCTCGACCCTGGGGAAAATAAATCCAGCTTCTCAATATATGTGAGTCAAAAAAGCTTCAGTTCATTGACCATGGAAAAATAAATCCAGTTTTTCAATATATGTGAGTCAAAAAGCTCCAGTACATTGACCCTGGGAAAATCAATCCAGCTTCTCAACATGTATGTAAAAAAGCTTTAGTTCGTTGAAGAATTTCTCTTGAACTTTCACATTAAAAAAGCGTGAGTTGCAAATTAATAATTTTTTTCTGCCGTATAAGCTATAAAAATGAAATCAAAAACTAGAATTTATGTTTTGATAGTTCAGTGAATTCAACTTAATTGGCCCACCGCCTAATCGGGAGCTCTTAATTGGGCCATATCTCATGGAACGGAACCCAAACATAGAAACTAATAGTAATTTACAACGCTTAACTGGGAGAACACCCCTCTTAATTGAGACAAAATTTTAAGATTACATAATTTGTACACACATATGTTACACAGTCTCCAAAAAAGAAAAATTCATTAAAAAAATACAACGCAGAAACAGTTTAATATGATGCGATCTTATATGCAATACAACAGGACTTCAGATACGTATCACTTAATGTTTACTGTCGGCATGGTGACGCAGCACGTGACGCACATCTTGCTGTAAGGAATTGCTTTGCTGTCTAAAGGTTTAAAACCTTTAGAAACTCCCAAAATTTAGGGTATGTTACACGTTCCAGTTGTTAGCTATCAAGAATTTTTGACAATTGATAACAATTTACCATGTTATGATGAAGATGAAGGCTGTGGCGATGAAATTGATGAAGCTATTAAATCGAAACATAAGAGGAAGATGATGATTATCCACCTATATCTGTGACTAACCAGGAGGCAAAAAAATTTATCGCTTAGTTGCAGCTTTATTTTATGATGGGAGCCCCATATCCGCACTAGATAATTGTGCGGATTTTTTGGAAGTGCAAACAAACAAAAACCGAAGGCAAATTACACTGGATGAATTTTTGAAGAATTAAATTTTTTGTAGTACGTATATATTTTATTTTATAATTTATTATTTTTTCTTATATATATTATATTCTTACATGTATTGTATATTATGTATGTAGTATTAAAAAACATTCATTGTTTATTTTTTATGTGAAATTCGCCTATTTGGGGCAGCGGCTTAATTGGGCCAAAATGTCCTAGTCCTAATTAACTGGAATCCACTGTATATCATTTAGCATTTGTGTTATAACTAAAGCCCGGGTTACATGCAAATACATATGCGTATATGCAATTGCATATTTTAGCCCTTTTTTTAGCATCAGTGCATATAAATGCATAAAAGCAGCGAATTTCCAGATTAAATGCATATTTTAAGGGTTTTACTAAGTTTAAGTTAATTTTATTATTCAATTATCGGAAAAATTTGCCCCATAACATTTCCTCCGAAATTTTCCCAAAACTAAAACCGAATTTTTCTCTTCAAGATACGTATGGGGCATGGCAGGCCGCCAGATTCGGGCACCGCAAAATGTTGCAGATCTGGAGCAACAAGTGAGGAATGCCTGACAGAATAAGATGCAGGACGACATTCGGAACCACTCCTTACCTAGACATATAGAACCATGCATCGCGCCATCAGGTGACGGTGGGGCGGTCACTAACTATTGATTTGAACATTCAACGTGCAATTCCGAGCCATTGATGTGTCTTACGGACTTGAATTTTTAATCATTTCTCTACCTATGTATGTGCTGGATGTACATTACAGATATTTTATTAGATTTATATTATTAGATTATTATTATATTTATTTATTAGATTAGTATTATATTTATTTATTTATTAGGATAGTATTATATTTATTTATTTATTAGATTAGTATTATATTTATTTATTATTAGATTAGTATTATATTTATTTATTTATTAGATTAGTATTATATTTATTTATTAGATTAGTATTATATTTATTTAATAGATTATTATTATATTTATTTATTAGATTATTATATATTTATTTATATTTATTAGATTATTATTATATTTATTATATTTATTAGATTAATATTATATTTATTTATATTTATTAGATTATTATTATATTTATATTTTATTAGATTTAATTAACAGATATTTTATTATAAATTTTAACAGATAATTTCTTCATAGTGGGGTTTGTTTTTTTTTGAAAAATAATGTAGTTTTGGGGAAAACATAGTTTCCCAACGGTAAACCACGATCTCACCACTGAAAAAGTTATAGGATACGTTGTCAAAGGCGATATAAAATTGAAACTTTTTGCACCAAGGAGACAAAGGTTAATTTCTACCCTTCTTGGGAAATAGGACAGTCGTCGACATCAAATTTCTTTAGACATTTTGTTTTTGTTGCTTCTTCTCTTTGTAAAATTTAGATGCAACACAGAGTGTGGTCCTAGATTTCGACGTGGTAATCTTGGACTCGCATATGGTGTTTTGGGGCCTGAAGAAAGTGTCAGTAAAACATTACCTAACTATTCTCCAATGACTTTCCGCAACTCCAACCTTCAGGAAACGAAATCAGCCAAACTTCTTGGAGTAATTTTCGATTCAAATTTAACCTGGAAAGAACACATTAACGATCTCACCAATTCTCTTAGCAGTCTCTTCGGAATATTTTTGAGATTCAGGCATGTCGTTTCGCACTATGTCCTGATGATTCTTTACTATTCTTTATTTTATTCAAAACTTACCTACTGTCTTGAGGTCTGGGGAATCACATATTTTACTTCCCTTAGGCAATTGATAGGAACGCAAAAAAAAAAGCTTATGCGAATAGTTAACTTTGCAGGCTTCCATGAACACGCTGGCCAATTTTTTAAATTATGGCGCGTTCTTCCTTTCACTCTGTTAGTAAAATATAAACTTGCTCTCCTTATGTACAAAGTCACTAAAAGTAATCTAGTTTCACCTTTCTCTATCTCACAGATAACACATGATTATAATACACGTCACCAGAATGAAATCAGAATACCGCGGACTCGCACGAACTATAAAACGCATAGCGTTTCCATTACGGGTTCTAAAATCTGGAATTCGATTCCTCAAGAATTTAGAGCTCGTCTTTTCACGTCTTTAAAGACAAAATCTTTGATTGGCACTTAAATCAAGTATGCTCTGCCTGCTACTTCTACCTTCCCACTCTTTCCTTTTAATTTTCAGTTCTTCCCCCTCCCCTGCTCTTCCTTATCCATTTTTCTTTTGTATGCCTTTCACTTTAAAAGTCATTTAAAACTGCCCCCCACAACGGTCAACTCAAAATTCATTTACATTTTTCTACTGTTTTCGTTTCTCCTACTTCTTCTTCCGGCCTTGGCTGCAAGGAAAAACATTCTTGCTCTGCAGCTCACAAAGACTCCACTTTTGGATTTCAACCTTTATTTGTAACGTCTTCGAGTCAAGAGTGCGCTCATAAACTCTGTAAATGTGATACACCTGCAAATGTAAATCTCTTTATAACTTTGCGGATTTGTACGCGCGAATCTATATCGTTATTGTTTCCTGTCGAATACGTGAAATCCCGTGCTCTGTCCTCCGGAAAGAGAGCCCCGTTACTAGCATCGCTACTGCTCTCTTTCCATTTCTCAAGCAAACCGTTTGTATGGTCTCCTGATGTACATAATAATAAGGAATAAAGTATTACCAACTAACTGCATTTATTACTGCAAATAAGTTGGGCACATTTTACTGAAATTCGCCATGCCATTACAGCATTGATTATCTGGAGCTAACGTAAGTGACTTCCTCTTACTTTTTAGTGTGTTATTGAGGTCAGATAATATAATGAAAATATTACAAAAGCTAAATATTTCCGTTGAAAAATTCTATTGGTGAAGGATATGATGAGGCTAATGTTATGAGTAGGGTTTACGATGGTGTACAGCTACGCATTCAAAGGACCCAATCAAATGCAGAGTACAGTGACCAAGTCACAATTTAAATTTAGTTATTAATGACAACGTAAACTGTTGAATAACGTTTCGCCTTTTATTTACATTCTTCAAAAATTTATATAGGCTATATATATATTGTTTACTTATAAAAAAATCAGGAAGGGGGCGCAAAATATGGTTTCACCAAGTGTCATATTTATTGTCGCGCCGGCTCTGGACCCCATTCTTATTAAGAATTTGTGTAAATTTTAAGTGAAATGCAACTACGGTAAATCCTGTTTAAAGGTTTTAAACGATTCAATATAGATACAAAACGGGTGAGAATAGGTGATATTCGTCAAAAAGGCATTCAAATATTCACCATCCTTTTTCTTGTAGCATTTCATTAAAGGTAAAGAAAGGTATGGACGAAACATTTTTATTTTATACATGAAAGCTGCGAAAAGTTTTTGAAAGCCGGATCGCGTTTAAAAACACATTTATACCGACATTTCCAACGATTGAAAAACCCTCCATCACTCTCACAGGAGATCGGTCTAAAGCAAAACAAGAAGGAAAAAAATGTGGACATCTGACCAAAGAACGCAAACTCGAATTTCATATATCTGCTTTTTTTATTTTATTTGGGTTTTCGCATGCTAGTTTCCAGCATTTTCTGAGCACTAGTATAAATTCCCGAGTCTCCGGAGCCCACTCTGTAAACAAGAAAAAAAAAACCAAACCGGACAAGCTGGATGTCAGTGTTATAGAAATCCAGGATTCCGATTTTCGTTTTTTAACCAACGTCATGTTTTCCCGAATCCTGTGGCAAAATGCCAAAAAGATGATGACGAATAGTAGGAAATGGAATTTTGGGAACAGTAACCGATATTTGTGAATATATAAACGACGTTTTTCAAAATGGCGCAATGTTTATTGCGTTGAAATACATGAACATAGAACATAGAGCCGCTTACATAGTTATAAAATCTGATCCTTCTTTTTTCCGAGGTGAAGGGGAGAAGTGTTTATACGTTTTTTGTTTATACGTCTTTTAGCTAAGGTGCTGAATCCTTTTCGTACGTTTCAATGCGTTTCGAATGTAATCCTTTTCATTTATACATGCATGTTCGAACCTGGTTAACAAGGACTGTTTCTCGAATCTCTGACAAAGTAAATAATGTTAAATTTAACAAATTATTGTATAATAAATTCCCCCGTGAAAACTCACAAAAATCTCGCCCCGGAGGCTTTTCTGTGTTGACCATATTTGGCAATTGTGTTATCCCTGCGGAGGGTAATAATACCTTAACATCTTTACATACGGAGAAAGAGAGCGTTGTTTCCTGTCCTCATTCGTCTAGCGGTCCAAGACACTCCGGGCTAAACGGAGGGACCCTGGTTCGAATCCAGGATGGGGAAAGCGTCTCTTTTTCTCCAAAATTACATAAGCTCTAGTTTGAGCTATAATCTATACGTGGGTGGCAGAAATTATTGTATAATAAATAATGTAATAATATGATCCATCCTTTCCGGATTACGCAAATTACTTTTAATACGAACAAATTTTTGTTCCTTTGAGTTAGTGGCCCCCCATATGAATAATTTTAGAGGGGCTAAAAAAAATCATTACCTCCTTCAAGGCTGTCAAACATTGTAGTGAATGTACAAGATACTAAAATGCTGCAAAAATAATTGATACTGCTTGACAATTAGTAATGAGCTAAAAAAGTATCGTATTTTAAAATGTGACTGTACAACGTTTGAAAGTAAAATCATAGAGAAATCAGGCGAATCAAATTTTTGAACAAGACTTTTTGGCTAGGGGGCTAAAGCCCCTCCGCCCCCCCCATATATACGCCCATGCTTTGAATCTTCGAGTTAACAGGGATCGACTGTATATCGTTTTGGATATATCGTTTGAAAGAAGTTTTGAGAAATATCTTTCAAGCATGTGGAAGTTCGCGGAAAGATAGAACGCTATACTGCGATGTATAATGAAGAAACTGTAGCTCATTCCCTACTTTGTAAGTTAAACAATTGTATATTCCTTGAATAGTTTTTTTTTCTCCTGCCTTTACAGAAGACGAAAATTTTCAAAGTATGCCTCTCCCGCCTCTGAATATGAAATAGGGGTAGGAGTTATTGCGAGGTGAAGTTCATTGGCAACATTATACTAGATCAGAAGTAGGGGGACGCTGTGGCACGAGCGGCGTAGCAATTAAAAAATAATGGGGGATGTAGTAGCTTTAAAAGAAATCATGTAACGGAGTGTTAGAGTAAATAATATCAGGCCTGTAGCCAAGCCGGGGCCAGCAGGGGTGTAGCCCCCGTTGCACCATGCTTGTGCCCTAGTTTTCCCATCGTGCTATATATATATACAGAGAGAGAGAATAAGCCCCGAGTGCCTCGTGCCCCATATGTTCTTTGTCTTGCCCCAGTTGCCTCTTCATCCTAGTTACAGGCCTGAATAATATGTACACATTATAGAGCTTTGCGGGATATTCCGCCCATTGGCGTAATTAAGTGGCGGCTGGGGAGGGTCAGCCCCCCAGAAGGCTGACTGCCCCCCCCCAGAAAATTTCCCGGTTTAATTTTTTTTTATTGTGGATAAACTTAAAGCGGGTTAATGATGGAACTCTAGCTTTCCCGCCAAAATTTCCCAAAAATGCAATTGTCAGTCGTGTATGTGTAAACTCGTGGGGAAGGGTATCTTCTTAGTGACTATTTCCTGTTATCGGACATTAAGATGGCCATGTGTGCAGCGTTAGAAACTTGACATCTTTACGTGACACTTGCGGGGTACGTGAATGATGACCAGGAGCGAGAAATCGATCAGTAGGTATCAGATGCTGTCTGTGTGATGAACATTCTATCCAATCACGTGGACGGACGCAAATACAGGTATCATTCGAATTAAAAACTTTCTAACTTCAAGTCACATGTTCTGAGCTGCGCTTCTAGTCTGATAAAACGCATCTTCTTGTCCATTGCAATTTTTTTCTTATGTGATACTATAATTTTTGTCTTATGTGGTACTCAACCCATCATTCGGACATAGTCCCCACTACAACGTCCTGAATTTGGTAATCTATGGAGTGAAAAGCAAACTCCGTTTTCTTGTCGGACCCTTCTCACTTCATGAATACGAGTGCACAGCATTTGTGCTCCACTAATTGACTCTTATCTCTCTCTCTCCTCACTAAAGACTCTAGCTGAAGCACAACACACGTAGGACCAGAGTTCGACAGCCGGCTCAACTGTATACAAGAAGTGACCGCAACAAAATTAAATGCCGCTGGCGTAATTTGGAGATAGCCACCTCAAAATAAACTCTGGACAGCATCCGTTCCCCTCAATAAATCGTTTTTAAGACGAAAGGGGGAAATACGCACCCACGACTTTGAATCCTCAAACAAGAAAAAAAAGGGTGAGTCTTTTACATCTATTCAACAGTGAGTTTCGTTTTTGCTACTTACCTTGCGAATACTACTTGTTTTATGTTGCTGATTGCTCCTTTTTGTATTTCAAAATATTTGCTCGTTAAGATAACTTGATTTTGAACTAAAATTACATGTTTATTATCGCTGAATTTGCTACAGTCGAACCTCGTTAAGACGAACAAGCTTAAGGCGAATAAATTTTAATAGGAAACGTTTTCTGAAGTCCCGCCAGATTGCATAGCATAATATCCTTGCAGGATAAGACGAATTACTTTTAATACGAACATATTTTCTGTTCCCCTTGGTGTTCGTCTTAATGAAGTTCGACTGTATTTGATAATTGGTTTTTGTGTTAAAATCGATAATATACTTGCATATGCTATATACTACACTATAATAAGCTGTTGACGCATCGCAAATCCCACTTCCATAAAATGTTCAAAGACTTTGACGTTGTAAATCTAGGTGAACGGTTCGTTCAAGATCTATCCGATTTTAATAAGGCGACTATTATTGATTTTGTAAAAGCCTTAAATTTACGTGGAACCCTCCATGAAGCGTATTGGTCCTTACTGATGAAGGAATTGTACGCGTACGATGTCTAATGTATCGTTGAGACAAAACGAATTTTATGAAATTTAATGTTGTCATGCAGATAAGAAAAGCAAGGCCTGTATATATTTTTTTAACTTGAGCAAATAATTAAAAACTTGTATATTTTTCAAAAGATGTGTACCTGTATTTATCTAGTTAAGATTTTTAATTAACTTATCTTATCTTAACATATCTTTACTTAAGATACATTTCTAGTTAATTAAGATTTTTTCTAGTTCAGTTCACGCGACTTGATACAGAATAATTGTTTACAAAATAACAACAGATACTTTAAAAAAAAATTGAATACGACAACCATTTTCTTTTTACATATTTTTTCGGTTTACGAATTCCATAACCAAGTTGGGATACAATTTTCTTGTTTTTAACGAACTTTGCAGGAATGTTCATTTCTCTCAAAGCCGATATAACTTGTTGATTGGGGGGGTTGGAAAATCTTGGTTCGATTGAACAATAAATTGTCAATCAAATCTGCGACATGGGTGTTTGGAAGTATTTTGTTTTTATAAACGAGTTCCCCGCTGGGTCTCCACGACAACACATTGGGATGTAGTTTGAAGAAATCAATAAGCCTTTGTGCCTTCTTCTGAAAAGTTTTTGGCATACTTTGAACAATAAATGTTTCGTTAAACGGAGTGTCCGCTTTTACAGGTAAGTCCACCTTTTCATTGTTTGTTTCAGGTTCTTTGCCGAGTGACCCCAATTGCACAGAAGGGTTAAAATTGTCCATTTTCAGACGTTTTTGAAACAGTTCTAAATAGTGTTTTAATTTCACAGCATCGTCTTGTTTGCTGAATAAAATCTTTTTTAATTGTAAATCGAGCTCGCTCAGATGACCCTTGGAGACGACATGTCTTGAAAATCGTTCCTCTGGTACAAGTAACAAGTTTTTAGCAAATTGCATTTTTTCTTCTTCTTCTACTTGGCGATAAAACTAGTCAGGGCCGTTAACACGGCAGGTAGCAAAAATCCTAGAAATCCTCCCTTTTGGACCAGTATTTTCTTTTTGCGATACAGCGATATTTTCTTGTCAGCCAAAGACCTCAGAGTGTTTTTGTAGGGTTTCAGTTTCCGTTTCAAACTTGGTGATATACTCACATTTCCACGTAATGTGTTCAGAACCCATTCACACAGTGCTTTAATTCTGGAAGAGGATAATTTTTGAAGCAGTCCTTTTCTCAGTTTTTACGATACAGACATATGAGACGTAATTGTTTTATGTCTGCATCGGACAAAGTCATTTCTATAACTATCGAATTGTGTGTGACACAGACGTTTTTTAATGTGTTGGTATCCGAAGGGTGGAGTGAATAGCGTGAAACCCCCCCATTCGTTTTAAAGTTTTTCATCAACATCTGGGATATGGGTCCTTTAAAGAAATGAGGTGATGTCCGTAGGAATCGAAAAATTCTACAGAGTTGGAATCCGTCATATACATAGACACCCAATGGCTTCCAGGTTTCGAATCGGGATCCACGTTTGCCACTAAACAAACGGGGTAAGTCGTCGGTTTTTATCTCGGTATTTTATTACAGGGATAGACGCCTAGGAACGACGGACTCGTATAAGGATCGCCTCGTAAAACAGTCGTAATCTGTGCCGTGTCCATGTTAATTTGAAAAATCGCAAATCACGTTTCTAGATTTCGTAATCTCGATCACGTTCTGAAATTCACTGTATAAAACGATGGTGACCGTTTTCGTTAACGTTTTACTAAATTTTATTTCGACGCGTAGATTTCCTTGGCGCGTCAAGTTATCCTCCATCGCAAATATCGGCTAGCAAATCAAACGCGTATAGCGCGTAGCCTTTCGGAAAATCTTCTCGACTGATGTGATTTCCACGATGTTGATTTAACTTTTCAGTCCCCGCAAACAGAGAATGGTAGGCCCGCACGTACGTGTCTTGGGAGTAATCTGGTTCTAATGCCCTGCCGGGAAGTTGATTCCCATCTATAAACACGCTTATAAAGTTCACGTCGTGATGCTTGAAATGAAAGGGGTTGGTTTCGTAAGTTCCGTTGTACGCATCGTTGTCGGTAATGGCTAAAATAATTTTCTTGGGCATCTGTCCTATAAATATGTTATCTTGTACGAAACTCATGCTTCCCTGGGACACCGAATACACCTTGCACAACACTCTGTCTATGGGGTATTTTACAGCTGTTTTCTCCAACGCTTTTGCATGTCCTATTAAAACACCTGGGCTGACTTTTAATTTTCTAACAAATAGCGACGCTTGTTCTATCGCCACCTTGTAATTAGCCCCTTTCGTCGGGGATAAGAGACAAAAGTCCGGCTTACTTCGAATGAGTTTCAGTTTGACGTCCACCAAATTTAAGAGCAATCTGTTTTGATAAAACGTGTCGCAATGTAGGTTTCCAGTCATGTCCAACACCCGGCTGTTCTTAACAAGGCGGTGTCGAGTTATCAAACCTTCGTTTTTTGCACTCTCCGCATTTGGATTGTTTTCGTCCAAGTACCCCGCCGTGTCTTTGTAGAAACACTCGGAGGTCAGCAATGTCTTTTTAGCATCTTCTCCGAAATTCAATAACGTTTCGATATACGCTCTATAAGGATATGTGTTTGATGATGAAGAGATCAAACGTTCGTTTAAACTGACGTCGATCTGTGAGAAGAGAGAATGCATAAACAGGTTCGTCGGTGACACGATATCCGCGTCTGTCAGGTTCGTTCCATCGCTTTTTAAGATTTTTACTTTTAAGTAAAGCTGGGTCGCAGAAAGATCGGTATAGGTGTCTCCGCTACCCGAAATATTAAACTCTATTTGAGCAGCATCACGAACGTTCGAAAGGGGGTGATATTCGTTCCATTGTCCACTTTCTATATTCACTTGGGTCGGCAGGACAGCGAATAAATCTAGTTCCGTTTTGATACAAGCCGTTGAATCGTGTCGAATTAATGCCATTATGAAGTAAAGATATCGCGTGGTTCCACCTTCCTGACTTTCGATCGAACGATGCGTCTAGGAGCTTTCGTTTTCCTTTTATTCATTTTACCGTTTCCGATCATGTTTTTCACTTTCGTTGCGGCTTTGTCCACCAATATGGTACCTGCTTCTTTAGCACGACGCTTTGCGGCTGTTTTCAGATCTTGGCCTTGCATCACGTCATTGACGAAATCGACACCGCTAGGCAGGGCTTGTTTATCTATAACTTTCGCCCCTCTTTTAAACAAAGGAATGACACCGCGCATTAGCGATCGAAAAAAACCACCTAATCCGTGACCGTATTGTAAAGGGCTACCTTGATAATAGGATAAACCGGAACCTGCTTGATTCACGTAATAATCTTCCAAAGTTTTTGTGCAACAGTAGTATGGTTTATACATTTTTTTTTTTTTCTTCTCTCCTTACAGCTGCTTTAAACGTAAGTGAAGCTTTACACCTTTCCACGTTCAAATGAGAAGAGCTGGCCACTGTTTGTCCTTTATAATGATCTCGATCGTCTGAAAATTTTTTCGCATTAATGGCACGTAATGAGGTCGGTCGTATGAGGCGCAAACCATTTCTCCATGGTGTCCATCCAC
>QLNU02014411.1:0-11070 GCA_006491805.2 Dysdera silvatica | reverse complement strand
GATCCGGGCTTCTCGACTGTCATTCTACACCTTTAATATTATTGGAAGAGAACCATCGTTTCGCAGAACATGCAGCGTGGATAGCATTGTAGTACAGTCAGCAAAGATACAGTCTGGTCCACCAAGTATTCTTAAACATGGATATAAATGCTGCTCTTGTAAACTCTGGTAGTCTAGAGTGGTGGTTGATCTAGAAATGAATGCTATTTTTGACCTTCCATTGAAGCCAAAGCAAGCCCAAATTTCCACAGGTTCAACTGCTTGTTGTCAACCGAAAAACTACTTTGGTTTCTTTCATAAATCATGCCAATAATATTTTAGGCCATCGGGTCCATTTAAATTTTTTTTTTTTATCAGAAAAATGCACCGCAATCCATTTATCGCATCACGACATATGTTTTTTTGCTCAATTCAATCGAATTTCTTTATATAGTGAAGTTGAAGGGAGATTTTTCGCAATTTTGAGTCATTTAAAAAACTCTTGTCTTTGGAAGTCTGCTGTGAATATTCGACTTGGAAGCTCAGGTATCGGAATTACAAGCGATTTTCCGGACTAGCACTGATTACTCAGTAGCCATTGTCATTATAGTTCGATCGGCTCTATTTTACGTGCATTTGGGAAAACCTATACTTTTTTTTATTACAATTCTGAATCTTTTCATAACACACTGTATATTATAGGGATAGATTTATTCATCCTATTTCCAATTTCTATCACCAATAAACTTTTTGCCTTCAATAACGAATTCTTAAGGGCTTCTGTTCCGTGTATTTGTTTTGCACGAGCCATCGCAAAGATCAACTTATATTTATACAGAAATTCCAACCTTTCTCTGATGCACGTGTTATACTTCTACAGATATGCAAATAAGAAATTAGGTATTTGTAACATAACTTTTATAATTTAACCATTTTATTCCAAATTTTTTTATCTTCTTGAGAAAGTACGTTACTGCAGATTTTAAACATTTTTTATCAGCGTCTTTAAATTTGCTTCATTTTCAAAAAGACGTCACATAAATGTACATATTTCAGCTTTGAATCGATATCATAAGCATCCATGATTTTAAAAATAATTGCGCAGTCGATTTTTTACTATCCTCCCATTATTTCTCATTTCGGGACAGAGTGTATATTTCTTGCAAACACTTGAGCTCGTACACTGGTTCTCAAAATTCAAAGATAATTTAAAGAGCTATGTAAATAAATAAACATTTTATTCAAACAAGTGTCACGACATTACAAATTGAATGGTTCTCCGCTTCTGTGAGAAGATATAATAATTGAACAATACTGTAAAAACTATTTGGGAAAGGGGTAAGAAAATTAACTAGAAAATATCTACTAACTATATAAATATGTTGTAATTACATTATAGTAGTACAATTTGAAAAATATATTGTAATGCCAGACGACCTGCCTGGGCAGTATTGGGAAAAGACTGTGGGGTCTGACAAAGCCCACCTTGCCCAAGGTGAAGGCCGGGTGGGCGTTGCGTAATTGTATGGATTGCAATTAATAGGATTAAACGGAATACAAATAAGTTAGAGATTAATATATTCGAGTAAGATGGGGAGGAATAAAAAAATATAATTATGAGTTAATTAATAGGTTGCGAAGTTGTTTCTTGAATTGCGTTATTGTGTTATAAGATTTGAGGTCAAGAGTAAGGGAATTCCATAATCTTGGACCCATTGCTCCAATACTAAACAATCCAAGATTAGTCCTCTCATCGAAAGGTTTTAATTGATTGACAGTGCGAACTCCATAGGTATGTTTAGAATGATCAATGGCGGGAATGCCAATCACGACGTTGGATCTAATATGGTGATACATAAATATAGCAGTCTTATAATCTAAAAGATAGTTCAAGGGAAGTATATTGTAATGTATGGCAAAGTCGGCGGAAGAGTGGGAGCAAGCCGAGCCAATTCTTCTTCTCTCGTGTCCTAAGCACCTATTAAATATTTTTCCAATATTCGGCAGCATATAAAGCTCTGTCATTTACCTTTGCCAGATCTTCCCTCGTGCAAGTTATGGACATTCTCGGACATACCAGTAAGTGATCGTAGTTCTGAGTCATGCCGCACTCGCACTTGTCGTCATTACCCATCCCCCATTTAATTAGGTTTGTTTTGCACCGGGTGACCCCTGTCCGCAAGCGGTTGAGGGACTTCCATGTATAGAAAGGTAGTTGAAGTCCTTTTGGTCCTGATTCTAGAAGTTTTATCGAAGTAAGCGGCATCATTTCTTTCCATAGCGAAATCTGTCTTGCTTCCGGAGAAGTTTTCAGTTCTTCTGTTGAGTTTATAAAACTTTTTCTAGATTTTAATCTAACAGTCTGTATCTTGTGCTCGTACAAAGGATGGCGAGGGTTTTCCTTCTGTTTCAAGCCGCTCGATTTCAGTTGCAATTCTCCTGCGCACTACAGGTGGTGCTACAGGCCTGCACAAAAGTTTAGACACAGCACAAATTTGAGTATAACAAAATACTATTAAAACTGAAGAGGCAGGAACTTCGATATTACGAAGTATATGAACACATGTAATATGCAAAATAAAAATTTAAGAAGAGAAAGGCACATCAGTAGCGAACTTGCTGCAATACATAACTTACAATGAGTAAAATATGTGGCACAATAGTTTAGGCACAAACATAAATTTTAGCAATTGCATAAGGAAATGAACAATTTTAATAATCAATGTAGCCACCATTACTTCGTATTAGATTAAATACGCTGTCGTTCATTGAAAGCACAAGATTTTGAAAGGTTTCTGGTTCAAAATTAAACCACGCTTTTTCTATGGCCTTTTTAAGTTCTAAAACGGGCAGATATTGCTTTCCATTGGCATACACAACATTCGTTAGTATGCCCCATACATTTTCGATGGGATTACAGTCAGGACTAAGAGCAGGCCAATCGAGAACTGTAATATTTTTAGCGCTCATCCATTCTTTTGTTGACCTGAATGTGTGGATGGACGCATTATCTTGTTGGAAAACCCAGTTTCGTCCACATAAAAGTTCGCTAAAACGTCATAGGTGACTTTCAAGAGTTGCCTGGTATGCCTTGGAATTTTGTTTTCCATTCAAAAACGCCAAAGAAGTCTGTCCATTGAAGCTAAAGGCTCCCCAAACCATGACTGAACCTCCTCCTTGGCGTCTGCTGAACCGACTTAAGGGGCGTTTTCGAAGATCGTGCCAGTAGTGCGAAAGGCCATCGGGACCATCTAAGTTCCACTTTTTTTCATCACTAAATAACACCTGCAGCCATTCGTCACTGTATGATATGTGCTGCCTTGCCCATTGTAGTCGTGCTTGTTTATGATGTAATTGCAAACAGGGCTTGCGGCGCATTTTTGCATATCTCAAATGCCTGCATTCTACCATCCTTCTACGTATGGTTTCTCTTGACACTCGCATTGCTAACGTGTTTTTTATTTGATTTGCAGACAGGCTTTCATTTGAAGCCAATCTTAGTATTTGTCTATCATCCCGAAAGCTGGTCACTCGAGGCCTCCCAGATCGTGATTTTGGTTGATACTGATCACCCCGGGATAATACTCGATAAATGCCTCGCTTTGAACGGTTCAATGCAAGAGAAATTTGAGTAACAGATTTACCTTTAGTTTTCAGCCTCCAAATCTTCAAAATCTCGTCATTCATAAATTGCTTTGACTTCGGCATCGTTCTAAGCATTCTAAATTATTTCAAGCCTTATATAACAACTCTGGGAAACGCCCCTTCGATCACTTGGGAACTTCGCGCCGTTAATTTGCATAAATCTGACATATGTGCCTTAACATTTGTGGCATGCAGATTCCAATATTACGGTGTTGGGATATTTTGTTTCAGTACTTTTGGTAATCTTTTAAGTTGCACAATTTATTATTGGTTCTAGGATTATTTAGATACAATATCGGCGAAGTTCAATGCAAATTCTCGCTTTTATTTATAATTTGCCTCTGTGTCTAAACTTTTGTGCAGGCCTGTATACCTATTATAGGATATATGCTTGAGATAGGAGTCGGCTTAAGGCATCCTGTAACTATACGGACAGTCTCGTTCACTGCGACATCCACTTGTTTGGAGTGAGCTGAGCACCTCCATACCGGTGCTGCATATTCCGCCGTAGAAATACTTAGTGCCGATCCCGTAGTACGTAGGACGTCTGGTTGTGCTCCCCAGGATGAACCGGTTAGTTTACGCAGTATGTTATTCCTAGCACAGACTTTTTTCTTGGTGTCATGGCAATGCTCTTTAAAGGTAAGAGTTCTATCAAGCTTAACGCCTAGGTATTTTGGGTTGTTAGAATGTTCTAATCATTGGCCTTTCCAGTTGACTTCAAGTTTTCACCTGGCCTGCCTATTTCTCAGGTGGAACGCGCAAACCTGAGATTTGCTTGGATTCGGCCTAAGGGCATTGTCTTCGTAATAGGTTGCGAGTTCTGCCAAAGATGTTGTTAATTTACTTTGCACTGCTTCGAAAGTCTTGCCTTGGGCGGTGACTGCTGTATCGTCGGCATATATACATTTTTTCGTATAAGATTTAATCTACATAAGGATGACATCATGATATTCAAATACTTGACAGTTTTCTTATTTCATTTTCGAAAAAATTTCACAAATTTAAGTTTGTTTTCTCTAAAAAATTTGCACAATTGAAATTTGTTCCAGTTCATTTATATTTTTTCAAATTGTCATTTTAGAACAATTTTTACAAATTAAAACCCATTTTTAGAAAAAAAATGTCTTAATACTGGCAAAACACAAGTAAGAACAAAAGTTACATCAATGCTTAAAATTTTCTCGATTTATCATTCTACCCTATCGAAGCATCCCAATAGATATCAAAAACGAGATCTACAAAACTCAACGTTTTTACATTGGCCTCCAGAGTTGACACGTTTGTGTTATTAGCTACAAACACTTTAATAATCTCTACAATGTCCGACTATTCTAAGCCTTTTTCAATGATTGGACATTCGTGAAAGAGAGGGTTTTGCTTATATAAAATACCTCTCACAGGACATGATTTTTTAACAGTTTTCTTCACATATGTTTGGCAATTATAGAGATTCCCATTTTGTTTGAGTAACTCATTGCTGATGAATTTCTCCAAGATTGACATCAAACTATCTTCGTAGATGAGGAGACTGGCATGGCCGTAAAATATGTTAGGTGTTCATTCTGTCTTCACTTGGTAAATGGAACCGTTGTCGAAATAACTGTTTATTGTGTTAGGGGTATTCGCCAGCTCTTGTGATACACATTCATAAAATTTGCTAGATGCAACGATTTTAATGACCTTGTCGGTCATATTTTCCATATTACATAAAATTTGTGTATTTCATCAGGTTTAACACACAAATGTATGGCTAAGCTGCATCAACTGGGGGGAAATAAATATATTGAAACTACACCATAGTATTTCACTTCCTTATCCTAAGTATACATGAACAATTGCTTATTAATAATCAGGGCATCATCTGTGATAATGTGCTTAAAGTAAACGGTCAGGAAATGAGAAAAGATTAGACAATAATAATACAGACAATAGCAGAACTAAAGGAGGAGACAGAAGATATGAAAAGGGAGATGGGAGAATTAAGGAATGAGATGGTGAGAATGGAAAACCTAGGAAAGGATTATGCAAATCTGCAAAACAATATGAATATACTACATGATCAGATGAACCATTTAGATCAATATGGAAGGAGAAATGATCCGATTGTAAAGGGAATAAAGGAAACAGATGAAGAGTTAACTGAAAAAATTGTAAAAATAGGAAATAACATTGGTATTGACTTGAGGGACAAAATTGAAATAACACATAGAATGGGATGGCATAAAAGTGGAAGTAATATGTTATTGAGACTTAAGGAGTCGAAATATGGAGAAATAGAAAATCTACAGGTTTGACAAATGATATTATTACGGAAAATGGAAGAATACACAAATGAAAATTTATCACCATACAACAATCAGGTTTTAAATGAAGCATTGAAATTTAGAAAGGAACATATGTGGAAATTTGTCTGGACAATAAAGGGAAAAGATGTGTAATACCAAGATCTATGATATTAAACACAAAGGGGATTTAACGAAACTATTGATTATGGAACTCCTACAAAAGATGAGAATGATGAAGGAAATCTTGATTCATTACGAAATAACGATTGCATATGAAATGATACATTTGGGATCTAACTATGAATATAGATGTAAAGGGAAAAATATCAATCGAGGGTACACTGTAAACAATTTGAACAAACATAAAATATTATTGTTATTAAATGCAAGAAGTTTAAGAAACAAATTGGATCAGTTAAAATGGTTAATAAAAGAGAATAATTACCCAGAAATTATACCAATAACTGAGACTTGGAAAAAAGAATATGACGATTTAAACATAGAAAATTATATCGAAAACTCAATAATTAGAAAGGACAAAGTGGGTGGAGGAATAACAATATTTAATGCAATAACTGGTCCTGAAATAGAAATAATTGAAGACTTAACATATATTCTTACTGATATAGAAATGATGTGTATAAAATCAATAGCATCTATATGGTAATATACAGACCTCCAAATACTAACATAAATAACTTTTTTTATCAAATTGAAAGTGCATTAGATAAATTTAATAACAAAATCAATATCATGGATGATATGCATATCGATTTTAAAAAAAAGACGACAGTGAGTGAAAAACTTTTAAATATATTAGAGTCAGGTGGTTATATGAATATAGATAAAGGAAGCACAAGAATAACTAAAGATACGAACACCTTACTAGATTTGTGCTTCACTAATAATATCAATAAACCATTAATTATATCTATAAATGAAAATCTATTGGTAAAAAATTATAATTATAAAAGGGTATTAAGTAAAAAAAAAATCCATAATTTTAAAAACGGCTTGGATAACATAAACTGGATTGAAAATCTTGAAACAACACAACATAATAAAGAAAATAAATATGGGTATTTTTTAGAAATAATACAAGAAATCTATAATAATTCATTTCCATTAAAAAAAATTTAAAATAAAAAATAACATATCTAATAATTGGTATAATCAAAATTGGATAAACAAATAAATAAGAAAAATAAGTCATTTAAAAAATTCAGAATTACTAAACAAGAAACAGATTGGATGAAGTTTATCCAAATAAGAAATCCAATAAGTAAATTAATAAAAAATGAAAAAAATATTATAATAAATTAAAGGAGAAAAATCCAATAAAAAAATGGAAAACGATAAATGAATTACTGGGGAAAACAAAAATTATTACAAGAAATATAAAATTAGCAATTAATGAAATAAAAATTGATGATTATAAACAAGTAGCTAATATAATAAATAAACATTTTGCTGAAATTTCAAAACAATTTAATTTGAATAATGAAAATGATGATGATAAGATAGAAATTATTGAAACCCCAAATTCGCTATATCTTAATGAAATTACATATGAAGAATTGAAAAAAGAATTATCATGTATTAATGAAAAAAAAGGGACCAGGTGCAGACAATATGTCCTAAAATAGTTAAAAATTGTAGCGAATCATTAATAACACCTCTTCAACCGATATATAACATCATTGCTAATGAATATATATCGAATAGTATGAAATTGGCTAAAAGTATTATAAATTTTGCAAGGCTTAAAACCACTGTAACAACTATAGACTAATTTCAATATTGGTAATCTTCGCAAAAATTTTTGAAAAAATATTAAGGAATAGAATAATAATCTTTTTAGAAAAAAATAATTTATTTGCTAATTGCCAATACGGTTTTAGAAAAAATAAAACAACGGAAGATGTACTAATAAAAACTTTAACAAAAATACATGATACATTAAGACAATAATTTCATATTGGGAATATATTTTGATTTAACCAAAGTATTTGATTTAATAAATAGACAGAAATTATTGAAAAAATATGGTCTTATAGGGAAAATCCTAAAGAGTTATTTAACAGATAGAAAACAAATTACTTTAATAAATAATACTCAATCAGATATAGTAAATACTAACATAGGAGTACCCCGGGGCTCAATATTGGGACCACTGATGTTTAATGGCGGTGAATGATATTCAATTAATTAATGATAATATCTTGATTTATGCAGACGACATATGCTGGTTAGAAAGCAAC
Organism: Dysdera silvatica; assembly: GCA_006491805.2. NCBI lineage: Eukaryota > Metazoa > Arthropoda > Arachnida > Araneae > Dysderidae > Dysdera > Dysdera silvatica. The sequence continues at coordinate 2,897 of QLNU02014411.1, read as the reverse complement.
CATAACATAGATAATTTATTTAGAAATATTAACATTAAACTATTACAAATGGAAAATTGGTTCAAAAGAAATAATTTTATAGTTAACATACCTAAAACCAAATTTATGATTTTTAGACATAAAAATAAAATAATTAATCTACAACAGCATCATAAAATACAAATAAATAATACTATTATGGAAGAAACAAAAAAAATTAAATTTTTAGGTATTGCAGTTAGAAATGGTTTAAACTGGTACGATCATATAAATGATATTATGAAAAAAATTAGGTCAGCTATTATACATAGATGAAATACACTACTGCCATTGGAAACAAAACTTAATTTATATTACTCTTTAATTCATTGCCATTTAATATATGGAAATTCCATATGGGGTAAACTAAATACAACTAATGATAATAAAATACAAAAAATAATAAATAGAATATTAAAATAATTGAAAAAAGATCCAAATGAATCAATTGTTCAAACTATACGTAACAATAAAATAATTTTACCACAGAAATTATATCTTAAAAAAATTCTAAAATATATATGTAAAAGAATGAAAGAAAACGAACATACTGACTTAATTGATTTGAAATACAAAAACAAAACATATGGACTAAGACATTATATATCTTATTATAGAAGACTACACTTAAGACTTACATATTCTACATAATGTAGAATATATATTAAAAAATGTAAAACTAACAAAGGACAGGAAAATATAAATTATATAGGCATTAAAACTTGGAATGAACTTCCTGATATAATTAAAAATAGTAGAAATTATATGCAAGTTGATAAAAATCTCTCAGTACATTACTTAAAATAATATCAAACGTAATAAGTGGCTTCGGAAGTTTCCTGTGGGTGTATGTTCTCTTAATTCGAAATTTCATTTGTCAGCTTGTTGATCTTATACATATCTAGAAATAGGGTTATTATATATGAGTACTGTATTTTAATATTGTGTTTATACAATAAGTGAATATTGTATTTATATCTTGTATTTATTTTATATGATTCTAGTTTATTGTTTTTGTTAAATGTTATTGTGCAACGTTGATACTATTGATTTGTGATTTTATAGGTGGTACGTTCCTAAATATATTTTGTTGATAAGATTGGAACAGCTGTGCACTCACGAAATAAATAAATTTGCAAGTCTGTAAATGTAAATAAATTTGTGCAATTTATACATATTATGTAGATTTTAGCTCCAATAGTCTACTGAAAATAAACATAACCAACAATATAAACGTTACACATGTTTGCAGATATTTGTTAACAAAAATTTCACAAAATTTTAACCATTTTATACAATATTTAAATTTGTTAACAAATAATTTCGCAAATTTTTTTAAACATTTTAAACAATATTAGAATAATGAAAACAGAGTTTTTTAAAAAAAATTTAACTTAATTTTTAACAATGCGAACACAATTCTTCATCAGGATGCCGTATCATAGCCGCATTGTCAATTTACGTGCTTCCTTTTTCTGAGACATTCGCAGCAGCAACGTCTTTCTCCATTTAAAAACCATCATCAACTGCTAAGAATCTCACGGCGCCTAAAGCAAGCAAATAAACACTAAAAACATCTTACATACAAGAGATTACATCCTTACCCAAAAAACTGAAAGCAACCACTACATCCTGAACGTGAGTCAACAAGATTCACGTGTTTACATTTTGGTTACGTCAGTCGGGTGCGGTTAGTAGAAATATTTTACTATTACCAGATCCCTATTTACAAATATTTACAAACGTGTCTTAGTGTAATCGTCATTGATCTCCACATCGCAAAATAAGACATGTTTAAACGTTTAAATGCAATATCCGTTCGAACGTACTAAGTACATTACTAATTAATCCGAGAGGGATTCCGTATTTGATTAGTAAATTAAACGGTCTGAAACTGTCCTTCAAGAAGTTATTGTCATTGCTACAAATCCTATTAATTCGGCAAATTTGTGAAATAATGATATTTTTAAACACTGTTTTGCTTAAACATGACCCGAAATTGGACAAAAGCACTACCTGGAAATAAAAGTCTTCCCTTTTGTCGTAAATACTACATTGTATTTCGTTATTGTCCCCTTTGGATATTTTGATGTCCAAAAACGAAGTAAAGCCCGGACATTTAATTTCTTTCAGAATAAGGCTTTTCCGATAAATTCAAGAACTTAGCTCCTTAAAATATCTGCAATTGAAGACAATGATATCGTCCATGTATCGCATGGCAGAAATTTTCAGTCCTTCGTATTTCTTTTCGTAGTAATACAAAAATAGATCGGCCAAAGAATTTTCAAAACTGCAACACATGGGAATACCGTTTTTTGCAGATAGTATCCAATCCCTTTGTGTAACACGCTTTCAAAAACTCCAAAACCAAAAAGTTTACCCCGCTGATCTTCGTTGGCCCTTACAATATTCTCAAATCTTCGGTATAAATATGTCCTTAGATACTTCATGTCTTTCATGGAGGTATTCGTGAAAAAGTTTTCAAAGTCATAAATTTCAATGTCAGTAATTTTGTCCTTGTTTTTATGTATGTAATCCAGAATTGTTTAGTTATTTCTAATGATGAAGAAGTTCCTTTCGTTAATTTCAATCTCCAAGAGGATTTTCTTTAAAATATTCTGTAATTTTACAGATATTTTTCTGTTGTACGCAGTGGTTAAACGTCAAATTCCACAAGAAACCAATTGGATTTTAGTTCATAATATGAGGAACTACTACGTACCACAGAAAAACATCTGTAAAATTACAGTTTGAGAATATTGTAGGGACCAACGAAGATCAGCGGAATAAGTTTTTTGATTTTGAAGTTTTTGAAAACATGTTACATAACGGGATTGGATACTATCGGCAAAAAACGATATTTCCATGGGTTGCAGTTT
>QLNU02014410.1:5301-48093 GCA_006491805.2 Dysdera silvatica | reverse complement strand
GATCACACATGAATACTGAAAATAATTTTAATTTTAATTAAAATTATAGTATAATAAATTTCCCCCACGAAAACTCACAAAAATCTCGCCCCGGAGGCTTTTCTGTGTTGACCATATTTGGCAATTGTGTTATCCCTGCGGAGGGTAATAATACCTTACATCTTTACATACGGAGAAAGAGAGCGTTGTTTCCTGTCCTCGTTCGTCTACGGTCCAAGACACTCCGGGCTAAACGGAGGGACCCTGGTTCGAATCCAGGATGGGGAAAGCGTCTCTTTTTCTCCAAAATCAATAAGCTCTAGTTTGAGCTATAATCATTACGTGGGTGGCAAAAATTATTGTATAATAAATTCCCCCACGAAAACTCACAAAAATCTCGCCCCGGAGGCTTTCTTGTGTTGACCATATTTGGCAATTGTGTTATCCCTGCGGAGGGTAATAATACCTTAACATCTTTACATACGGAGAAAGAGAGCGTTGTTTCCTGTCCTCATTCGTCTAGCGGTCCAAGACACTCCGGGCTAAACGGAGGGACCCTGGTTCGAATCCAGGATGGGGAAAGCGTCTCTTTTTCTCCAAAACGAATAAGCTCTAGTTTGAGCTATAATCTATACGTGGGTGGCAAAAATTATTGTAAAATATCGTTAATGCGGAAAAATAGAAAAAATGCGCCCATAATCAAATATCCATTTCTTTGCCCTGCCCTTCGACGTAATAATTTGTTTTTAAACAGATAAATTTTATTACTTGGAATTTTTAATAATCTTTGGTTAGATCCAGTATTATGGTACCACCACTAGCAATCGGGGTGATAACATACTCGGATTGGATTTCCTACTATCTGAGTTTCTAGTAACCCTTGCAATGGCTTCTCTTCGGATACTGCATGTTGTTGCAAATGCACAGTAGATATTTACATAGGCGTAGGGTTATATGGGCCCGTGGGACCCCAGCCCTTCAATGATTTGAAATAAATTACAATTTTACATATATATTGCAATGTATAAATGTTCATAATGTCCAATAATGTTGAAAACTGTATGTGTTGAAAAATGTCTAATAATTTTGAAAACTATGTTGACGGATACTTACATTTACGAAATTATAATCAGGAAGATGGGGGCTCCAGCCCCCACTCTACATGGTCCTGACATGAGGCATTTCAAGTGCCTTCATGTACACTCTCTGAATACGGAATATCACAGTCGTGGCCCAATAGCAGCTTAGAAGGATGGGGGCTTTTGCCCCACTCTACATGGCTCCTGAATGCACAATAACATTGTAAGTGTCTTACGTACAATTTCTGATTATGTAATATCGTACTGTAAGCAGTTCAGAAAAGGATGGGGAGTTCCAGCCTCACCTGAAAACGGTCCTGACATGCGGCATTTGGCGCATTGGTTGGTGCATTTCGAGTTTCCAGATTTGTCAAATGCTACCATTTCACCCTTTACTACCTCCTTCCTAAGCAGAGTGTAAGCAGTTCCAGGCTGAATAACTAAGCAACTACCCAGGACCCCGCTACTTTCGGCCCTTTTATTATCGCGCAGTTGTAATGTAAACTGTTTGTCATTAAATTGTAGACTCCCATTCATTATAAAACGTAAACGTAATTTATTCGAATTTCAATAACGCTAAAATGATATTTATTGTTCTTACAATTCATTTGTTATACTTTTATCAAATTAAGATTATTGTTATTAACAACGGATCAGAAGAAGACAAAACTATTCTTTTAATTTCTCCCATTAAATGGCTTAAAAACTTAGGGCCATAGTACCGAACATGTACTCTACTGCTTTTTAGCGGGAAGTGTTTCCAACATGCATGTTAACAGTGACTCACTTGCTGCCATGTTGTTTACATCATCTTAACAATATGGACATCTCAATTCAGCATAGTTCAGAAAAAAAGAGGTACTTAACTTTATTGCGCTTCTTTGTCGGACATGTGTGGTTTTATTGCATTTATATACACGGGAAACAAGTTTTTCGGTTTATTTGGGTGCTGGCATTACCGTACAAATTCCGGGAAGTAGGCGTTGAACAGTTCTTCTTTCACAACTAGGGTTTTTCCCTACTTCCTCTTTCACCCTCATGCCCCATCCCCCCCTACCTTGCCTTGTCTGCTTCTTGCTCCCAGTCCCTACCTTCACCCCCATTTTTTTCCCTACCTTCACCCCCATTACATCCCTACCTTCACCCTCTTCCTGGTCTCTACATCCCTTTCCTTCTCCACCTCCCCTCTTCCTCCTCACCTATCATGTTTTCTGGAATCCGCACTGGAAAGCGTCATTCAAACGAGGCCTGGCCCACGACCTCTTTTACACTTATATCCGGACAAAAATAATCCTTTTTTTGTAACCCACTCCAGCACATTTCTTTTCTCTTTCAACCGAAATTCCACACAAAAATACATCAACCGCTCACACATACAATTTCCTCCAACGAACACAGCCAAAACGATGAAACACATGAAAATCCCCTTGCAGGTCCAGATGCCCGTATGTGTGACATCACACAGTCCATTGCGTCATAAGCCTGTTTCCAACTACTTTTGGCTCTTTTCAAGAGGGGGAAAAAAGCACTAGGGTACGTGTTCTGTACTGTTACCAAACTTTGTTTTAAAGAGTTTATTTTTCAAATTTTTTTTGGGGGAGGGCCCCGAACCCTCTTTTCTTCGGGATCTATTCCATAACCCCATGCTCCCCGATAAGGCTCCTTTCTAAAATTTTAAGGCCCCTGCAAAAATTAATAGTTTTAAATTAAATTAATAATGGTTTTAATTAATTATAAATTTATATAGCAGACACTAATGTTTTCAATTTCAAGCCAAATAAATCAATGTATACAAAGCAATAATCGTTCATTACATGGATTGTCCAGTATTTCTTTTATGTCAAATAAAATTGTGTCAATTGTGTTGAAGCAAATTGGATGGAGCCCTATGGTGGCATAGTGATACTGTGTCTTTCTATTGTGTCATTAACTGAAGTTTGATTCCCATGATACCTTAGAACTCATGCCGTTTTTCCCACTCATGGTAGTTTGGAGTTCGATCTGCAGGCAGCAGAGGTTTGTATACCGGGGAAAACTGTAAATCTTAGTAAAGCATATCTTAGCTCTCCTTGTACCATGAAATACAAATAAATTAAGATTAATTTGAATGTATTGTTTTTTGCAACTTGTGATGTATTATTTTGAAATTAAGTGCTCATTGAGAAATTCTTAACCACAAGGAAAATTTCATTCATTGATATGTATTGTTAATGAATAACGAAAATAAGAGTACAGTATGGTTATTTGTAATTTTAGAAAAGAGCTTATTCAATTATTACAACACTTGCCAAGCGATGAGTTAAAATTTGCAGAAATAGTGTTAAGTCGAAAACCGAAAAGCACTCAAACTTTTGCTCATAGGTAAGTAGTTTTAATTTTTTAAACGTCTCTTTTAATTACAGTGAAAAATTATAATTCATATGTCAAAAAAAAAAAAAGTTTTGGCAGTTTGTGTAAAATGAAAACATGTGTGTTATGTGTGGTGTTTAGCTTCTTTTTTCCATGGACGATTGTGAGTTTCGATGCCATCTGAATTTTTATTTGGATTTTACATAAAAAAAATCCAAACTGCTAACTCAATTTTTGGATTTTTTGGAATAATCAAATTATGATTCTAACCCCTCCTCCCATATGAACTGCTTAACACAGAAATTGCCTAGAAACAAACAGGCTACAAATATTAAAATCATAGGATGAGTGTACCCACTGGAAGCATGCCACTGATGTTAATTCAGAGATGTCCTGCATTTGCGAGATAAAAAGCTACATGAAGCAACTTGGATGGTAGTATGTTTTTACTGTGAGAAGTCTTGAAGACAATTCAAATTTGTTGTGTGTGCTTGGAAACTACTCAGTGAAGGCCAAAAATTCCATGTACTGCATTTGGCAGATTTGTCGCCGTTTGTGTGCTTTTTAGAGAAACAGAATTATAGACCTGTGGAAAATGGGGGTGGTCCTCATATCATATTTTTGCCCAAATGCAACAGAATGCATAAAGTGTTGAATGCTGTTAGCATCAGTGGCAATGTGATGGTTCTTATGTGTCGTAAAGACCAATTGTCCAATCCGATAGATGGGCAGAGTGTTCAGCGTGCTTCACCGTTGCCACAAAGCACTGTGGGCAATATTCAACATGCTATGTTATCATCCATGAACGTTACCATGACAACCTGAACTGTAAATAAAAGGTTACAAGAGGCAAACATGCATAGTAGGCAACCGTTACGTTGTCTACCATTGACTGCATTACAACATTTGTCTGGCTTCGTGATAGTTACATAAATTGGGTTTACAAAGAGACCGCTGTTGTTTTCATTACTGAATACTGTTTCTGTCTAGATGCTGGTGCTAAACGGATCTGCATCTGGTGACACGCTGGTGAGTCAGAGAAAAGATTTTGATTTTATTTGTGTCTGCCACATCTTTCGTCAGGCAAGCAAGTAGGCATGATATGGGATGCTATTGTGTGTGAGAGCAAGTTACCTCTTGTCTGTATCATGGGCACATTGACAGGTGCATGATACGTTAGGTTCTATAGCCCATTATGCTACCATTTAAAAATTGTAGCATGATGGGCCTTGCTGAAAAAGATGTATAGTCTACAATATCCCATTTTCCAGCAAGGTAATGCCTGCATACATGCACACTGATAGGCTCTCTGGATAATGCTTTGTTCACCATAGTCTTGCAGTTGGTTGCCTAGGCCTTAAGAAGTTTGGATTCCTTGGAAAACTGTAAATCCTAGTGCAGCATCACCCTTGCTGTCCTTGCACCATAAAATTCAACAAACCAAATCCCAAACAATGCTTGCAACATGCTCCACAGTACTGTCATTGCCCACACGATTGCTAGATTTATCTCTAATTGAAAATCTGTAGGACCACATTAAATGTTGTCTACAATCGAAGTGACCAGTGCAAGATTTGATAAATTATGTGAGCAAGTCAATCATGCTTGGTATTCCATTCCTCAAGATTATCTGTAGACTGTATGACTCAATATTACATTGTATTGTTGTTTACGGTGGTTCCATCATCACCTACTAAGGCATTCACATTGTGCTACATTATTTTCCCTTCTAAATACTGCATATGGCTGAAAATACAATCACAGTAAACCTTAATGTAGTCCTATTTACATCCTCTATTTCACTCCTTCTAGGTAGGACAATTTCCACATCGGGCAGTGTATATAAGGTTTGCCCCAAAACGTTAGAGTGTATGCAAAATCAGAAATATATATATAATGTTTCATGTGTTATTATTCTGTTTGAAGACAGGTATATAATTCGTAATAAAGACAAGATCATACATTCATTAAAATTTAAGAAATCGAAAAAATAACAGAATTGTTGGGTAAAGCTCTCCCCCAAAATGTCAAGCTGCGCATTGTTTTTGAAGGGGAAAAGTTAGCAACTAAATAATATAAACATATATTTATTACTTTGAATGTGTATGTTGGCAAAGTTTTTATCAGTTTTAAGCATGACTCATTTGACATGTGGACCCATGCAGCAGTAATGGCATTCATAAGTCACTTGTATTCTGCAATATGCATTCATTTCTATAAATTCCATGTGCATCAATACCCTAAGTGTTCTCCATGGTGTTCAAATCAAGAGAGCATATAAGCTGGTCTATATGGAACACATTACTCACCAAAAAACATTACCACATGATATTTGTAATGTGGAAGAAAAGATTATCCTTCAGAAATTGGTAGATATTATTACCCTTCTCAGGGCTAACACAATTGCCAAATAATGGTCAACACACAAAGCCTTTGGGGCAAGTTTTTGTGTCTTTTTTTCGTGGGGAAGTTATACGTAATAATTCCGATACCCACGTGTTTTAGCTCAAACTAGAGTTTTTTGTTATGGGGGCAGTTATATGCAAGCAGTTTATACCAATTTTCCAGCAAGAGTTTTCAGCACGAATTTCAGTACAATCGGTTGACAAATGATACACTGAAGAGCAATTGAATTAGAGACAGCTGGCGTTATGTATATTTGGTGCTGTGGGTGGGTCTAAATGAAAAGGAAATGACTTACACAGTGATTTCCGACAATATAAGGAGTGAGGTCTACAATATCAGTGATAGTCAAATGCAGTATGGTAGGACAAATGATCTAAGTGCATTTGATTGTGGACATATTGTCAGGGCCCGACAAATGAGTAACTTCATCTTGGAAGCCTTGCAGGTATTAAGATTTTCACAAGCCACTGTGTAAAGGGTGTACCGTGAATATGTCGATTCTGGTAAAACCATCCCTGTCAGGGCCAACTGCCATGGACAATGGCTTGTGGATGAGCAGGATTGTCATCGGCTAGCTTGCATTGTTACAGTGGATAGACAGTGCACATACAGTGTGAATTAAATGGTGGACCTCCATCACTCATTAGCTCTTCTGGGATTCCATGTCTGGCAAACACTGACTTCAATGCTGTTATTACCACTTGTGCAGTGATACTACTCATGAACTGCATTTCTATATATTTTGAAAAATAATTTATCACTAGAAGATATTGCTGACTTAAATAGAAAAAAATGACATGCAACCTTTTTTCATGGTATTTCTGGGATGTCTTATTCAATAAGAACCTCTTTTTGGTTTACCCGTTGGTGCTTTTGTAAATTCCATGTCCACCAATGTACTCTCAACATCGTTATTGATATTAGGCCAATAAAAATATTCTCTGGCTTTAACTCTGCATGCAACTACCCCTTTGTGGGAGATAGCAACTTATCCAAGATATCCTTTCTTGCTGCTGATCGCACAATGAGGCGTTCACCATGACAAATAATTCCTTTTTTCATACAGTACAGTTCATCTCTATAATGCCAGTATGCTCGTGCAGCTCCCATAGTTCTGATTTTGTCTAGCCATCCATTTTTGATATGGTTCCGAACTTCCTCTTGTTCGACATCCTCTTGTTCGACATCCTCTGCGGTTAATGTTGAGAATTCGTCCCATCCCACAGAAGTAGCTTTCACCAACAGACACAACCTAGCATACACTTCCTGTTCTATATTGTCTTAGAACTTCTCTTCTAGTAACTGTGCTTTGGAAGGTGTGTCATCTATTACTAGTTGTTTACCTGGAATATACACCAGATTTATGTCATATTTGTTGAGTCTTAGTAGCAATTGTTGCAGTTGAGGAAAAACACAATCGGTCTGTTTCCTTCTTAGGCCTAGCAGTGGCTTGTGATCCGTTTGTACCAGAACTGGTCTTCTGTATGTGTAGTAGTTAAAATGTTCAAGTCCATAGATCACATCTAACAGCTCTTTTTCAATCTGAGCATATCGCTGTTGTGTTTCTGTGAGCGACACTGAACTATATGTAATTAGTTTATTGTCTTGCAGTAGCACAGCATCCAAGCCATTTCGGCTAACATCCACTGAGATAGTTATAGGTTTTTCTCCATCTAAATATTGCAAGCATGGAGCCTGCATAATAGTTTTCTTTATTACTTCGAAGTCTCTTTGGATATTTTTATCCCACCCCACAACCATGCCGCTTCTTGTTTCAATAATAGGTGCATTGAATGTATTAGACTTGATAAGTGAGGCGTGAATTTTGATAGGTATGTTATCATACACTGAAATCTTTGTAGGCCTTCTTTACACTTGGCACTGCAAATTTCTCTGTCGTTCTCACTTTCCCGGGATCTGGCTTAATTCTTTTATCTGGCATTACATCGCCTAAGTAGTTGACAGTTGGTAATGCCAACTGAATTTTATCGAGGTTAAATTTTAAATTTGCTTCTCTAGACCAGCTTAGTGTTCTTCATAGCAGTTGACAATTTTCTGTGATAGTTGCTGAATCAATCACTATATCATCAAAGTATGGGTTTACCTCAGGGTCATTTTCAAAGATTTCATCCATCGCCTATTGGAACTCTCTAGGAGTGTTATGCAGTCCCAAAGGTAGTACTAAAAAACAGTATCTACCCCAGTTTGGTGAATGTGTTTAGGTATGAGGCCTCCTCTTCCAATGATAACTTCAAAACACATTTTTCGCATTCAAGATTGTAAATATCTTACTTCCTTGAAGCTTAGATATGAGATTATCAGCTGACAGGATAAGGTAGTATGGCCTTTGTATTGCCTCATTTAGTGGTTTAGGGTCAATTAAAATACATAAGATTTTGGGGTGTTTTCACAATCACCATGTTGCTGATCCATTCAGTGGTTTGCTCAACTTTGGCTGTTATGCCTGTATTGACCATACATTGTAGTTATTCTTTTACTTTGTTGTAGAGAGTCAATAGTACTTTACGTGGTGCTGCAACATGAGTGCTGTTCTCTCTTACTTTAATTTCTACAGTCCTATATAGTTTTCCTATGCCTTTAAATAAATCAGCAAATTCATTTATAATCTGCTCGGGTGTTTTCCCATATTTCCTGTTTATATGGGCTTTTTATATTATTTAACCATTTGATTAGTTCCAATTCTTTACAGGCTCGAAGATTCAAGATCTGGCATGACTTAAGGCTTGTAACCAAGAATCATACTGTCTTTTCAATTCTGCGAGTTTTACAATTTAAATAGCACTCGCCTTCTATTGGAACTGTATTGTCACTGTAATCCAGTACCTGTTGCTTGCTTTTCATCACTCTGGGTGTTTCCACCCATTTCTAAACTAAACTCTTTGGAGTTACATTCACTTGGGTTGCTGTATCTAAAAGTAACCATGTTTCCATTTACCGATATTTTCTGATGCCAATCTGTGCTTATTTTATTTTCAAGTATGTCAACAACTTTTAATTCACCCACAAACATAAACTCTGAATCTCTACTTTTGGTATCCTCCTGTTCCACAGCATTTATTTGGTGTGCTCTCTCATAATTGGTTTGATTCTTTATTTTGTACACTTTTGACCAATATTTTCTTTCTTGGCAATTGTGACAAACAGTTCCATATGCCGGGCACATCTAAGATGCATGTACTTTCTCACATGCTGTGCATCGGAATTCCTTGTCCTCCATTTCCTTTCATTCTGTACAACCCCCAGTCCATCTTGTTCTTGACTGTATAAACTGAAAATTAGGTATTTTAATGACATCGATTGAAGATTTTTCTACATTCATCTCTGTAGCCTGAGCCCTGCTATGCTCAGCTGCTTTGCATTCACTTAGAACTTTTGAAGTGTCTTTCAGTTTTCTACTGGTTTCCCAAATTAGTTGCTCTTGTAGGAGCTTATCCAAAATTCCCTGAATGATTTTGTCACATAGTATACGTTCCGCCAGATTTCCATAATTACAATTCTAAACAGCCAATCTAAGTTTCATATAATAATCCGCGAATTTCTCGCCTGTTTCTTGCTTCAGTTCCAAGAACTTAAAGGAGGTGTAGATTTCATTTTGGTAATCCTGGAAGTATTTATCCAAATCTGACAAGATTTGTTTCAGCATTGTACTTTCTGCTCCCATCTATTGAACCAAGTCAAAAGATCTTAGTTGTTTCTTTAACTCTTCCCCACAAACATGGTGAAGAAGTGCACACTTTGTTTTTTCAGGCTCCTCACTGTACCTTAATGCTTCCAAATAGTCTTCAAAGTCTTGCTTCCAGTATCTCCAAGCTTCTGACAGGGTGTCTACTGATCTGGAAAACCAGGAAAGTTAGGAAAGTTTTTTCTGACTGGAAAAGTCAGGGAAATTTGAAATACAATCACAACGATTTGAACCATTTATTTTTGTGAGCTAGAAAGGGAAGGCATAGGTTTTAAATTTGCTGACAAATTTTTCAGAATGGCGAAAAGATTTCTGAAAATGGAAGCCGCCGTGGTATGTTTAGAAACACTTATGGATTCAGATTTATCTGATGTTGATACGTGTCAGCTACCTCCTGATGAATCAGGGGATATTACTGATGGAGTGGATATTGTAGAAAATTGCTTAAGGCCCATTATTCCAGGTGACGTGTGTGGAATGGTAGATGTAATTTGCAATAACAAAAAAGACAGTTGCCAAGATAATATGTTTGTGACACAGGAATCAATTCTTCAAATAACGAAATCGGAAAAGCAAGCAAAAAACGCAAGTTGAATACTACAAAATTAATGTGAAGTGCTGAAAAAGAAAAAAAAAACATAAGAGAAAACAAAAAATAATGGTTGCATGTAAAAGAGAAGTTAATTTTAAAGAACCAATTCAGTCAGAAGCTACCAAAATGATTTTACAGACATTTCCAAATCTAGTGGATATGTCAACAATCGATTTATTTTTCAAAATTTTGACTCTTGATTATATTGAACACCTGATACTGATGACAAAGCTTTATGCGCTGCAAAAAGGAGGATAAATTGATATCATAAAAGAAGATATTTTGCAATTTTTTGGTCTACTTCTAAGTGGATACCATTCCGTCCCCACTGAGGACATGTACTGGAGTACTGCGGAAGATGTATTTGTTCTTGTTGTTCCAACTATTATGTCCCGCAATTGCTTTAGAAAGATTTAGAAATTTTTCCATGTGATGGATAATAGCCAATTAAGAAAAGAAGAGCCCTGCGGTGGCGCAGTGTGGTAACGCGTTCTCCTATTGCGCGGCTAATCCGGGTTCGACTCCCAGCAGTGCAAAGAACGCTTACTCAGAGATCTCATAAAGATCGCACTGCTCACTGTAGTCCGGGGTTTGGTTCCCTAGGCCTTAAGAGGTTCGGATTCCTCGGAAAACAGTAGGTCCCGGCGCAGCATGACCACTGTAGTCTTTGAGCCGTAAAACCAAAAAACAAACAAACAAACAATAAGAAAAGAAAACAAGCTTGGAAAAGTAGCACCTATTTTTGAAGAGTTACCTAAAAACCTGCAGCAATTTGGAATCCGACATGAAAAATTAAGCTTCAATGAATCAATGGTACCTTACTATGGTCGTCATACCTACAAAATGTTTATTAGAGGAAAACCTATTAGACTTGGATTTAAGATATGGATGCTGTGTTCATCAAACAGATATCCATACGCTATGGAAATTTATGCTGCAAAGAAAGAAGCCTCACCAGTTGTGCAATTTGGATCGAGAGTTGTGAATGAATTATCTGTTCTTGATCAAAATTCAAAGCATGATATATATTTCAATAATTTTTTTACGTCATATGATTTAATTTCCCAGCTGTCAAAACGGGGAATATGAGCAACAGGAACAATCAGCGAATTTCGCACTGGCCACTGAAATCTAAGGGAGAACACGCTAAAGAAAGCAGAGGAAAATTTGACTATCGCTCTGATGGGTCAGTGTATATGTGCAACTGGAATAATAATTCGGTAGTTACAGTAGGATCAAACTGTTACACGCATGAGCCCATGGGAACTGTTAAAAGATATTCAAATGCGAACAAATGCAAAATTGATATTTGCCAATCTCACATTATCAGGAAATACAATGAAGGAATGGGAGATGTTGACATTTTCGATAAACTTTTAAGCAGTTACAGACCACAGCTACGAAGCAAGAAATGGTGGTGGAATCTATTCAGCAATGCTTTAAACATGGCAGTTGTCGCAAGTTGGATTTTACATTCCAAATTACATGAAATAAAAATGTCTCATTTAGATTTCTGAAGGCAAGTAACAGTGAGTCTTATGCGACTGAAGGACCATCCATCAATCCACCTTGGACCTCGTAGTCATGTACCAAATGAGTCAAGAATATCCGATGGCCATTATATTGTATCTACGACACAAAGGTGATGTGCTGTATGCAAGAATAATACAATGACAAAATGTTTTCAGTGCGACAAACGAATTCATCAAAGTTGTTTTCGGTCATACCATGAAAAATAGAAATTAATTTGTTCATACAAATCCGTGTGAATGTCTAAAATCAGATATGACATTTAATTATTATAATGATATAACCATTATCTAAAATAAAAGAAATCAAGCAATAAAACATATTGAAGAGTGTTTTAAGTGAAAACAAACTCTATTTTTAATGTTGAAAAATATATGTAGAAACTTCATGCAAAGCACCAATATTCCAAAAATGGAACATAGCTAAAAACCAAGAAATTTTTTTTTCGGAATTTTAAAATTTTATCATGTATAAATGCTCTAAAGAAGCATAATTGTAAAAAATTACATTAATGTAACATGCTGCTCTTAGTTCAGCATTTAAACGGTTAAGATTTAGTACAACTTTTATTGGATTACTTATTTGTCTGATGCACACAGATATGGAACAACATACTTCCTACCAGTTAGCAGTGCTCTGACAATCAACCACTGTTTACTTGTTGCCAGGTCTAGTTAGACCTGTGCTGTCCTCTATTGGTGCCTTTTATAACTAATTATTTACATAACAGAGTGAGCTTATATTTTTTTCTATTGGGTAAAATTGCTAAATGTAATATAGCAATGGGCAGTTGATTTCAATGTAGAGATAACTCAAGTCGTCACTACTTGTGTTGGATATTGATTACAAAGGTATTCATACATTTGCAGAGTAGTAGTTCCTATCTTTACCACCCATCAACTTCACCATCAGCACCCAATGAATCTTTTTTGCTCTTACATTCGATTTGAGTTTGTGTAGATTTTCAGATATGAACAGAGTAATTCTTTTGCAACACAACACACAAAGTGCCATCAATTTCATATTGTGAGTTATCAAAATTATTGGGGGCCTGAAGCACATACAGTAAAACCTCCCAACAACGATATCCGATATAACGATAAATCCCTCTACAACGATAATTTTTCTTGGTCCGTATAATAGTGTTGCAGATAGGTTTTACTGCATAATGAACCCTCCCTATAACAATAACTCCCTCTACAATGATAATTTTTCTCAGTCTGTATAACATTGTTGTAGAGAGGGTTTACTGTATTATGAAAATTTATCTATATTACAATATATGTAAACAGTAGTTTATTTCAAAATTATTGGGGCCAGCTCATATAATTTTATCCCTATCTGGAATGCTCTACTCCAGCTGTTCTTCAACTGTGGTCTGTGGACCCTATCAGGGGATCCATAAGATCCTGTGTTCCACAAAAATTCAGAAAAATACTAGAACAAAAGCATTTACTCTTTAATGCTAGGAATAAATTATGAGGGAACGAAAAATCTCTTCCTTAAATGGTGAAAATTAGTGATGAAACACTAGAAATAAATATGTATGATGCAAATTCTGGGCTTTAAACTTTGAGTTAATTCTTGGGGGTCCGCAAGGGCGAGTGATCTCTGAAGTTGGGGTGGGGTTTGAGATCTAGAAAGGTTAAAGAACCGCTGTTCATTGATTGCTGCTCCATTAATTTAACCTTTGTTTTGATGAATTAACCTTTGGTCTGTAGCACTCGGTCTTTTGCTCTGCTCCATGACTAATTTATATCAGATTACTTGCCAGAATTCAAATTTGGAAACATATGGCTTAATAAAAACTAAGTTTAGTTCTTGCTGCTTATGCACTTAAGTTGAACATGAATTCCACAGCGGTGATACATTTGCATAATTTTTCCTTTTCAGCAACATACAAAAGAGTTTCTCATTATTTTAGAATACACTGTATCAAAACATGTCTGATCTTGTGCGGTTTCTTTCATTTGAATGCATGGACAGGTCTTGTCCATATTGTGAGTTATGTATTGTTCATTTGTTTAAATATATTATAAATTATATAATCTGTAAGTTTGCATGTTTTTGTTTTCTGTGCAGTTTTCTTATTGGCTCTATCATTTTGGGATTGATTTTACATATATGCAATCAAACTTGGATAATTCAAACTTTTCCTGTGGTCTCATATATTTTCTATTAAAATGATGTAAATAAAATCTCTAATTCAAAGTTTTCCTTTCTTAGATGATGTAAAATATGATTCCCTGTTGTGGGGTTTTCCCTAGTCAGATTTTGTGGGAGAAAATTACCCAAACTGGTTGAACAGATCACGATCAGTATGTGTAAACCTGGGAAAATGCGAGTCACAATGCATATATTCCTTACAAAGATTTTGTATAAATACTGATAAGAACTTGAGATTTGCAGGGACCTTACGGATGCCAAAATCTTAGATGTTCACTAAAATATGTCAGATATTATATCTTCATTTAAAAAAATAGAACAAGATTTATAATAAGAGAAGAATCAAATTGCCAGAAAAGCCGATTCCCGCATGTACATGCAGGAAAGTATAGTCATAGAAAATATACAAGAATTCAGACAGTGTGATGAGGGTCAGCCGAGCATAAGTGTTTGTATTTTTCACATATCCAGCAGAATAGAGGTATTTATACAAATACTCAAAGAATAAACTCTAAACTGGAAACATTTCTAGCCTTTTTTTTTAAAAAATTGTAAATATGTAACATTGTACATAAGTATATGTTTTAATAAAATGGTTTTTGGATTGACTGATTTGACATTTGGGGTTATGTTAGTACCCATTTTAAAACTTCCTTAATTCAAATTCTTTTATAATTTGAACTAAGTTTACAATTCCTTTAGCTTTGGATTAACTGTAGTTTTGACTATATGTACATGTATGTTTGTGTGTATATATATATATATATATATATATATATATATATATATATATATATATATATATATATAAGGTTGGTCATCATCATATTCAACTATTATCTATCCACTGCTGGATGAAGGTCTCTCCAAATGCTTTCCACACAAGTCTATCCTGAGCAATTCGCTTCCACGTCACTCCAACTTGTTTTCTTATTTCATCCACCCATCTAGTTTGAGGACGTTTTCTAGGTCTTCGGTGGTCTCTTGGAATCCAGTTCAGAATTTCTGTTGTCCATCGTTGATCAGTTCTTCTTGCAATATGCCCAGCCCATCGCCATTTCAGTCCTTTTACTTTAACAATGATGTCCTCTACTCTAGTTTGCTCTCTCACCCAAGTGTTTCTTTTTCGATCTCTCCTAGTTATTCCAAGCATGCACCTCTCCATGCTCCTTTGCGTTGTCTGTAACTTTCGTATTGCTCCAACTGTTAGACTCCATGTCTCTGATCCATAAGAGAGGACTGGCAATACACACTGGTTGAAGACCTTTCTTTTTAGACACAAAGGCAATTTCCCCTTCAGGATAAAACTGTTTCTTCCAAATGCACTCCAGCCAAGTTTAATACGTCTGTTGAGTTCTTTCATAATGTTGCCATCCATTGAAATCAGCTGGCCAAGGTAAATATATGAATCAGCAATTTCTAGCTCAATGTTGTCAACTTGTATTTTTGTTTCCTCTACGAAATTATTGAACATGATCTTAGTTTTTTGTAGGTTCATCTTGAGTCCAACTTCTTTACTTCTAGTTGAGAGCTCCTGTACCATGTCTTGGAGTTCTGATGGGTTCGTTGAAAAAATAACAATGTCATCAGCAAACCGCAGATGATTTAAATATTCACCATTTATTTTTATTCCCTTGTTATTCCAATTTATCAGCTGAAAAATCATCTGTAAAGCTGAAGTAAAAAGTTTTGGAGAAATGGTATCTCCCTGCCTCACCCCTTTGCCAAGTTTGATAGTTTTGGTATCTTTATGTAACCGAAATTTTGCACTTGCATTTTTATACACACGTTTCACCATGTCAATGTACACATCCTCAATGTCTGTTGATCTTAAAGAGTTGATGACTGCTGATGTTTTAATAGAGTCAAAGGCCTTCTCATAGTCAATAAATGCAACACACAATGGAAGTTCATATTCATGTGTTCTTTCAATTAATTCTCTTAATACTTGAATATGGTCCACTGTACTGAATCCACTTCGAAATCCAGCTTGTTCTCTTGGTTGAGCTGCATCTAATTTTTTCTGCAGGCGATGTGTTAGCACTTTTGTGAAGATTTTATAAATAGCAGGTAACAAGCTAATTGGTCGGTAATTTTTTAAATCCTCTTTATCACCTTTTTTATGCAAAAGAATTACTGTTGCAGAATCCCATTGGTTTGGTATGTTACCGCTGTTAAGACATTTGGTAAAGAATTTTGCAAGTATGTCTTCTACATATTCTCCAGCTTCTTTTAGGATATCTAATGTAATACCATCATCACCAGGGGCTCTTCCTTTCTTCATACTTTTTATTGCAAATGAAACTTCTTCTTTTAAGATTTTAGGAGCTGTTCCTTCGACTATCTCAGAGTCTTCGTTTAATCCACTGTTACTTTCATATAGTTTTTTGTAGAATTCTTCAA
The DNA here is from genome assembly GCA_006491805.2 of Dysdera silvatica. Classification (NCBI taxonomy): domain Eukaryota; kingdom Metazoa; phylum Arthropoda; class Arachnida; order Araneae; family Dysderidae; genus Dysdera; species Dysdera silvatica. The sequence continues at coordinate 31,886 of QLNU02014410.1, read as the reverse complement.
CTCTTCTAAGTATTTCTTCCCTATTTCTTGTTACGGTGCCATCCTCTCCTTTTAATGCAATGATGTGTTTCTTCCCAACAGATAAACTTCCTTTAACAACCCTAAGGCTCTTGTTATTTTCAATGGCTTTCCTTACTAGCTCACAGTTGAATTTTCTTATGTCTTCTTTCATGCTTTTGCGCAGAGTTTTACAAAGTTCTATGTACTCAATCCTGGAACTGGTATTTTGATTGTCCACCTTCATATCTCTTCGCCTTTTCATGAGCTGTTTCGTCTTCTCAGATAATTTGCTATTGTGCTTTTTACAGGTTACACCACCAATTTCCCCAGCAGTTTCAACTATTGTCTTAACAATGTTTTCATTTGCTTCTGAGATATCAATTTCTTCAATAAGTCCTTCCAGTGCAGAAAAGCGATTTTTTAATTCCAACTTGAATGCCTCGGTATTTACTTTCAGTTTCTTTAAATCCACCCTCTTACTTACTTGTTTCCTAATGAGCTTCTGTCGTTCTAATTTAGTATTTAAGTGCACTTTACATCTCACCATTCGATGATCACTTCCAGTATTAAATCTGTTCAGTACGCTGCAATCTTCAATAATTGATTTCTTGTTTGCCAGGATATAGTCAATTTCACTAGTTCCCCCATTTGGGTGTTTCCATGTCCATTTTCTTTGCGGTTTCTTCTTAAAAAATGAATTCATGATGCTAAGATTTTCAGCTTCTGCAAATTCGATGAGTTGATCGCCACGTTCATTCCTTTCCCCATATCCGTATTTACCAACCGATGTCTCTCCTTGTTCCTGTTGTCCAATTCTTGCATTGAAATCCCCCATGATGAGCTTGATATGTTGTTTTGGGAAGAAACACATCATTGCATTAAAAGGAAAGGATGGCACCGTAACAAGAAATAGGGAAGAAATACTTAGAAGAGTTGAAGAATTCTACAAAAATCTATACGAAAGTAACAGTGAATTAAACGAAGACATTGAAATAGTCGAAGGAATAGCTCCTAAAATCTTAAAAGAAGAAGTAGCATTTGCAATAAAAAGTATGAAGAAAGGAAGAGCCCCTGGCGATGATGGCATTACATTAGATATCTTAAAAGAAGCTGGAGAACATGTAGAAGACATACTTGCAAAATTCTTTACCAAATGCCTCAACAGTGGTAACATACCAAACCAATGGGATTCTGCAACAGTAATTCTTTTGCATAAAAAAGGTGATAAAGAGGATTTGAAAAATTACCGACCAATTAGCTTGTTACCTGCTATTTATAAAATCTTCACAAAAGTGCTAACACATCGCCTGCAGAAAAAATTAGATGCAGCTCAACCAAGAGAACAAGCTGGATTTCGAAGTGGATTCAGTACAGTGGACCATATTCAAGTATTAAGAGAATTAATTGAAAGAACACATGAATATGAACTTCCATTGTGTGTGGCATTTATTGACTATGAGAAGGCCTTTGACTCTATTAAAACGTCAGCAGTCATCAACTCTTTAAGATCAGCAGACATCGAGGATGTGTACATTGACATGGTGAAATGTGTGTATAAAAATGCAAGTGCAAAATTTCGGTTACATAAAGATACCAAAACTATCAAAATTGGTAAAGGTGTGAGGCAGGGAGATACCATTTCTCCAAAACTTTTTACTTCAGCTTTACAGATGATTTTTCAGCAGATAAATTGGAATGACAAGGGAATAAAAATAAATGGTGAATATTTAAATCATTTGCGGTTCGCTGATGACATTGTTATTTTTTCAAGAAACCCGTCAGAACTCCAAGACATGGTACAGGAGCTTTCAACTAGAAGTAAAGAAGTTGGACTGAAGATGAACCTACAAAAAACTAAGATCATGTTCAATAATTTCGTAGAGGAAACAAAAATACAAGTTGACAACACTGAGCTAGAAATTGCTGATTTCAATGGATGGCAACATTATGAAAGAACTCAACAGACATATTAAACTTGGCTGGAGTGCATTTGGAAGAAACAGTTTTATCCTGAAGGGGAAATTGCCTTTGTGTCTAAAAAGAAAGGTCTTCAACCAGTGTGTATTGCCAGTCCTCTCTTATGGATCAGAGACATGGAGTCTAACAGTTGGAGCAATACGAAAGTTACAGACAACGCAAAGGAGCATGGAGAGGTGCATGCTTGGAATAACTAGGAGAGATCGAAAAAGGAACACTTGGGTGAGAGAGCAAACTAGAGTAGAGGACATCATTGTTAAAGTAAAAGGGCTGAAATGGCGATGGGCTGGGCATATTGCAAGAAGAACTGATCAACGATGGACAACAGAAATTCTGAACTGGATTCCAAGAGACCACCGAAGACCTAGAAAACGTCCTCAAACTAGATGGGTGGATGAAATAAGAAAACAGGTTGGGGTGACGTGGAAACGAATGGCCCAGGATAGACTTGTGTGGAAAGCATTTGGAGAGACCTTCATCCAGCAGTGGATAGATAATGGTTGAATATGATGATGATGATGATATATATATATATATAAAAGTTTTCCTCGCCCATTCTTGGCGGAAACAGGCTTTGGGACGGGCAGAGCGCCATGTTCCCAAGCCTCTTTTTACATCACTTCTTAATGTGCCATGTCTAGAAACTTCCTGACAATGTGACACGTGTTTAGGATTGTGGCTTTTTGTATTTCAATGTAGGTGTTTGGGTCAATGTTGAGTATCTCCAAATTCGTCGCAAGCGTTTTTGGTACTATCCCTGTTGCTGAGATGACTAACGGGATGATGAGGATCTTTTCCATACCCCATATATCTCGTACTTCATGTCTGAGATCTTGGTACTTGGTGATTTTCGTTGTGTAGGTTGTCTGTATGTTATTGGTGTTGGGTACTGCTATGTCGATTAAGTACGTGGTCTTATTCGATTTATCGACGAGGGTTATGTCAGGACGGTTATGTGGGACTGTCTTGTCTGTTATGATTGCTCTATCCCAGTAAAGCTTGTGTGTTTCGTTCTCATGCACGGTCTCTGGCTCATATTTGTAGTACGGGCATTTTTCTGTCAGAAAGCCAGCATTCGCTGCCAATTTCTGGTGGACTATTTTCGCTACTTGATCGTGTCTATGTTTGTAGTCTGACTGCGCAAGGATCTTGCATCCTGCCATCACGTGTTGGATTGTCTCCGATGCCGCATGACAGTGTCTGCATTTGTCGCTTTCTATGTCTTTTCTCTGGATGAATTTCTGATTGTTCCTTGTTGCGATCACTTGGTCTTGGATGGCTAGCATGAATCCTTCTGTCTCTGGCTGGAGAGTGCCTTTGGCCAGCCAAGAATTTGATGCCTTTTTGTCAACGTGTGGTTGTTGCAGGTCATTGTAGTGCCTGCCATGTAATGGTTTTCCGGCCCAAGTTCTTAGTTTCTGTTCGTTGGCTGTTTCCAGGACACGCTCTTCGGTACTACACAGGTTTAGTGGCGTGTAATTTGCATCTGCTTGTATTATGGCTTGGATGAGTGGCGATCGGGGACTCTTCAACTGGAAGTATTGCCTCATGCTCTGGATCTGCTTGTCATGTAAGTCTTTGAGGTCCGCTTGTCCGCGTCCTCCTTCTTCCCGGGGTAGTGTTTGCCGTTCAATTGCCGTTGCAGGGTGTAGTTGTCCGGCTCTTCTCTGGATGGTTCTCATTTTCCGCTGGAGTTGTTCTAGTTCAGTGTTGGACCATTTGATGATCCCGAAGGAGTAGGTGAGCACTGGTACCGCATATGCGTTAATTGCTTGCGTGGTGTTCTTCCCGCTCAGTTTCGTCTTCACAATGCTTCTAAGTCTTTCTTGGAATGCTTGCGTGAGCTGGACCTTGACTTTCTTGTGCTCCTGCTGCCGTTTTTGCATTATCCCTAGGTATTTGTAGGTTTCGCCCTCGTCCAAGGTCTTCAGTAGTCTCCCGTCTTCGAGTTCGATGCCTGGTAAATCTTCTTTGCTATTCTTCTGTATTTTGCACTTATCGAGGCCGAATTCCATTCCTATGTCCTTGGAGAATGTCTCTGTTATACTGATGAGTTGTCGGAGTTGGGTGATTGTTGGCGCGTATAGCTTGATGTCATCTACGTACATGAGGTGGGAGACTTTATGTAGGTTTCTCTTGTCTTTCTTCAGCATGTATCCGTATTTACTTGTGTTCAGCATCCTTGACAAGGGGTTTAACGCCAAGCAGAACCACTGGGGGCTTAGTGCGTCTCCTTGAAAGATTCCGCGGCGGATGGGGATCTCGGCCGTTTCTATTTTACTGTCTGGCGTGTTTAGCTGTAACCGGGTTCTCCATTGTTTCATGCTGCTCTGTAGGAATCGGATGATTGAGGGATGCACTTTGTATATGCTGAGTATTTCAAGGAGCCACGAGTGCGGAACAGAGTCGAAAGCCTTCTTGTAGTCTATGTATGCGGTGTTGAGTTTTCGCTTTTGTTTTCTTGCTTGTTCCAGGATAACTGAGTCGATGGTAAGCTGCTCTTTACATCCCAGAGTCCCTTTCTGGCATCCCTTTTGTTCTTCCGCCATTAAGTTGTTGCTTTCGCTGTGCCGGCTTATTTTTTCAGAGATGCACCCCGTGAGTATCTTATACAGGGTGTTAAGGCACGTAATGGGTCGGTATTTCGCTGGGTTACTGGTATCCTGGTCCTTCGGTAGGAGGTAAGTTATTCCCTTGCAGAGGAATTCAGGCATTTTGCTGGGGTCTTCAATTATCGCCGTAAGTTCCTTGGCTAATGGGCCATGGGCGCTGGTAAATTTCTTGTACCAGAAGTTGTGTATGCCGTCAATACCCGGGGCTTTCCAGTTGTGCGTACGTTGGATTACCTGCTGGAGTTCCTCTATCGTGATGCCCGTATACTCCATCTCCTCTATTCCTCTCGTAGCCTCCATTTCTTGCTGAATCCAGGGGGCGCTTTTGTGCTGTACTTCATTGGACCATAGTGTCTTCCAGAAGGTCTCTATTTCTGCTGGCTTTGGGGCTTCGTACTTGTCTTTGTTCGCTGGGGTCTCTCGAAGCTTCCTGTAGAAGGCCTTCTGGTTTGCTTGGAATTGCATGTTCTGTTGTTTTCTGTTGGTATAGTCTTTGTATCTTCGGAGTCTTCTGGCGTATACACCCAGTTTTTGTTTGAGGGTATCCAGATATTCGCTGATGTGTTTATTGGGCTCTTCGTGTCTTGTATGGATCCTATTTCTCTTAAGGGCCATCTTCACTTTCCTCACTAATTTCTTACCCCTATTTCCCTGCATGTACTGGGTTATTCGCCCTATGCTGCTGCGGAGCTCTTCTATTCTTTTCTCCAGTCTCACTTGCCATGGTGGTTGGGCTTTGTTTCCTCTGTTACTTCGGCCTTCGTTCCTTACTTCGTACCCATTGGCGCGTGATGCCGCTACTGCTGCACAGTATATGGCGGTGTGTATTTCCTGTAGGGAGTTGTGTTTCTGTAGGTGTAGTGGCAGAGTATGTTCATTGAGGATCTTGGTTGCTGCGCAGAGTTTATATACGTATATATATATATATATATATATATATATATATATATATAGGACTTATTAATTCATGGAGAACCATACTTGATAGACACAAAATTGGTTCTTGCCTCAATAAGAAACCAGGAACCTAGTATGAAAAGGGAGACTTCTTACTCTGCCAGCACTGCGTGCAAACAAGTGATCAGATTTGTCAAACCCTGTGTGTGTGTGTGTGTGTGTGTGTGTGTGTGTGTGTGTGTGTGTGTATGCACTTTTATAGAATTGTAGGATTTAGAAGTATATATATGCAATTTTTAGACGGATTTCACTGTATCTTATGGAAAATAACTTTTACGCTTCGTACTATACAACAACTCATGAAAAAGGAGCTTTGTTTGTGTATGCAAACTTGCAGCAAAATTTCCAATAATTACTATGCTTGGAGTCACAGAATGTGGGTGATCGAAAAATTAGCTCATTTTTGTTTAAAGGTATATAAAAGTGTTTTTAATTATTTAAAATTTGTCTGAATGTTACACTTATTTGTAAGTGCTGATTTTAATTGTTGAATAAGTATTGTTTATATATATACAGTTGCATGCACTTAGATTATGTATGTAAATGTATATATGTATTTTGTATATGTCTTCTACATACCACATCCAATGAAGCTTTCCTTACCCCTTTAGCCCCTCACTTTTTTTTTTAAATGTAATGTCCTGGTGGTTATGACGTGTTCTTGAACCCACTGAGATGGGTTCAACTCTCAGTAAGTTTGATTGCATGTGCATGTGTTGTATTTTTGAGGTTATATTAAGGCTCTATCCCATTCCATAGTGCAGTTTTGAAGCATAATAAATATATATATCAAATATAGTTTGAGAACTATGATGTCCATAATTTGAAATAAGTAAAACATATTTCATAAACTCAGTAAGTGGAAGGGGAGAAGGGCATGGTTTAATAACTGTGCCACAGAGTTGTTATTTAGTATTAATATGTAAATGTTTATACACTGCTTGATAATGCCTAAGGAACAGAGGTATTTTTCATCATAACTAATGATGGACATTGTTGTAAGAAATTAAACTTAGAAATATTTAGTAGAGGTACCGTGGTTATTAAACAAAATAGTACAGATTTTACACAAGAACAAACAAAATAAAAGCAGATAACGGATAACTGTTCCTTGGAGCATCCTTGAATAGTCATGGAAAATGCTCTCCCATGTGAATGATAATAGCTTTGGCGTTTCAGTAGGGAGTATGCCCTCCTCGAACACTAATGCACATTTTGTATCTCTTTGACATGCTTTCCACAAAGCTGTTTAGGATAGCTATGGGGATATGACCCTATTCACCCTTCAAGGCAATTTTTAGGCCTTTCAGAGCTTGAAGAGGAAGGTTTCTTTGCGCCACATATCTACTGAGAGCATCACAGGCATGCTGTACCAGATTCAAGTCTGGAAAGTAAGTAGGCCATGTCAGGTGTGCAATATCTTCACTTTGCAGGATCTGAAGTATTCAAGCTGCTACGTATGGATTAGCATTGTGCTCTATGTTCAAAAATACCGTACCCATTGCTTTACAATAAAGACAAACATGGTCCAGGAGAATATCTGTATAATAATGTACTGCCATAATGGAACCTGTGGCAAAGATGTGTGAAGTGTTCTGCCATGATAGAGTTTGAGGCTACAACGATCTACTTCATAGATGTTCTGCTGATGGTAACAGTTTCCCCTGTTATGGCTACACTTGTTGACATCCACTATCACTCTTGACGGTGAACTTGGACTCATCTGAGAACATCACTCTTGATGATTCTAATGCTGATGCTAATTACACCACTGTAATCTTCCCCAGTGATATCATGTATTAACAGAATGCATCTGATAGGTGTATGTGTATGCATACAAGCCAGCTTGATTTAGGCGATGAGAATTCTGGTAGATGCATGAGCACCTGTAGTAATTGTGAGGTCTGTGACGAATTGTCTAGTAGTAAGATTTCTGCTTCTTTTCTCTAAAAAGGCTACATATCTGTCATCCTGGGTTGTCATGCTCCTTCTATGACTACCTCCATGCCTTCACAGAGCAGTCCCTCTTTAGATTCAGCAACTTTTTTTGGTTGAAAAATGACACTTTTGGGCATACCTATTGCTGTCACAACTTAAATGACATTTTGTTCAGCCTCAAGCCATTCAACTGCTTGTCCCAATCATATACACTCAAATGGTGTATTAGAGACATTCTGCAACCAATATTTGCTGCGAACCAAAATATTAAGTAAAAATTTACAGCACAATCTTCCAAACCTACAGTGTGATTTTTTCCTTCAGTCTTTACCTTTTCTGATATTGCATGAACAACAGCTCATGAGGCACTGTCTTTTATACAGATAAGAGGACTTGCATAACAGTGCCCTTTTCATTTCATTTTGCTGTGACTGTGTGCATGTTAGGGGATGTTGCATGAGTAATTACCAATTGCTTCCTTAGTAATTGTCTTTAATTAGTGTAAATGAATCTCCAAATTACGTCCAGAATTTTTTTTTAATATAATTTTATATTTAGAAATGATCTTCCACAATTGATTGAATTTTATTATGTGTTACTATTAAGTTATGAGAAAAGGTAACATTTAAAAAAAAATTCTGAAATTTTTTTTCTATTTTAACAGATTATTTTTGAAGAACTAAATACCACTCGTCAATGGGTAACTGCTCATGTTTCAGATCATAGTGGCTTTCAGTACAGACAATTCCTTTTACGGAATGTCATCCATGGTTCATCTGTGGTCTGCTCATTACAAGAAAAATGCAAAGCTGCAAACAATGAACTGGAGAATAGATGCAGTGATGAGTTTTCAAACGAAGTGACAAAAAATTATAAGTACTGCGATTTATTAATGAATGAGCTTAATTTACTCTCTGATTTGCAATACTCTTTTCCTGGACATGAAACACTTTGGAATCATAGACGTTTTATTATTCATTGCATTATCACTTTCCATATTGATGCCAAAACTTCATCCCTCATAACTAAATTTCCTGTTCTAATTAATAAAGAAAGTGATATTAGTCATAAAAAATGCAAATTTGAATTTGAATGTTATATGGACAAATTTTGGAATTCAGCAAAAGAGGAGAATTTTATATTACATTGCTTCCAGAATGGAAAGGATAAAGCTTGGGAAAGCAATTTAATTTATAGACACCAAAAATGGTTGGAAAAGGTAGTGTGCCAAACTAATTGATGTTTTTTTTTGGTTCATAGAAATAAATTTTTAGGTATATAAAACTCCATGTCCTGTCCCGTAATAAAATACAACATTTCTTGTTATGTGTTCTGACTTGATACCAAGTTTTTATTAAAAAAAAATACAAATTATTTCATAATCCTTTTATACCCCCTCCCCCAATAGTTATAAATGTGGCAAGGCAAGATAATTGATTTTTGTTGCATAATTCTTTTAGTAGTTTCAACTTCTTGCTTTTGAGCTATTTAAGATACTAAAAGACAATAAATATAACAGCTATATGGTTTTTAATTTGTTTATGCAATATTTCAAGAAAATTTTAGGATAGACTTTGTGAGTGCCTCTGCTTATGCATTGTGTTGCTAAATCTATATGGCAGGGGTTTACAATTTTTTTTCACCTATGACTCTTTTCACCTGCCATAAACTGTCGACAACTCCCAGATATACAAAAAAAAAATCAAAACATGTTATGCACAGTTTGAAGACCCCTGCTATCTAGGGTCCTTAGTTCGATTCAAGGATTGCAAACTTTTTTTTTTAGTTAGAAGTTTGTTCTCCCAAATGCAGCCATTACCTATATAAACGAAAGAATACATATTAACTGAGAAACACACACTAAAATATAGTAACAAGATATTAATAATTGGCAATTTGAAATGAATTTAATAATGTAAGTGACTTTTTATCACTATAAACAGTATGTACGGTCTCTCCTTGCTTGGCACAGAATGACCCTTGCTGTTCTTGTGTTATAAAAATACAACCAATCAACCATTTGTCACTATACAAGATCTTGAGTTCGGGTCCAGGATACTAAGCATCATCCTTTTTTCTTTCTAATTTCCTGAAGGAGGTGTTAGAAAATAACTCGCCAACTGTTTTTTGTTTAACGTTATGCTATGATTTTGATATATTTATAAATATTTTGTATTGCAATAGAACTTCCATATATTGAAAATCTTTATATATTCAAGTCTTTGTGAATCTCCGTGGCTATTATATAAAAAAGCTGTTTCTATATATACTGACTTTTTTAAGACAAATCAGGATTGTTTGTTCAGTGAACGTTCTAAAACAGCATGGTTTTCAATTCATCAAAAATGTTCCTGATGATGTATTTCACAGACTTAATAAGTGTGGATACTTTTTTTTAATGGATCATCAAAATTTTTGTGCAGAAAAACATCAGAAAGTTTGACAAAAATATAAATGCATATAAATACTATATGTATTTCAGAGTATGTTCAGCAAATTCTTTTCCCATAATTTGTGTTTTTAATTATCGATATGAACATAACTTGTGCATAATGTATTTATATTCACTTATTTAAAAAGTAGATTGCCTTGATTTGGATTGATTCTTTAAATACAATATACGATACAGTACATAACGTATAAAAAAGATTGTTTCCATAAATCGAAGTTTTTTAATGGAACTGTTGATTTCAATATACAGTCTCTCTACTATATATATTTAAATATCATTTTACTAAATAATATTATACACGCATGTATGTAATTACATAAGTGATCTTGGTTTAAAATGTTATATCATGAATTTTGTTAGAAATTAATTACTTTTCTTCACAAAAGTTAAGAATTAATGTTAATAATATATATCGTGGGTCTTCAATCTTTTTTAGTTTAAGTACCAATTTTGCTTATTCTTGTTTACCCGCCATCTGTACTACTGTTCTTGCAATATTAAGACTGAACAAAGGTAGATTCAGGGGGGGAGAGGCACCTCCTGCTCCCTCTGGATCCACCTTTGTTGCATGTTTTTCTTAGGTCTCTGTATTGGTTTTGTGCCTCTACACAACACTATTAAAGGAAGACCACATATTACTTTAGATCTCTAACGTTTTAAGATATTTAGTTCGAAATGTGAAAGTGTGCACAGAATAAAATACATAGATTTAAGACTCGGAGGGAGAAAAAGGTGCCATTTTTGTGAGAAATAATTCATATTTTTTTATGAGCTGGTGGGCCACAAAACAGTAAGCCGTAAGTGGCCTGTGGACCGTGGGTTGAAGACCCTTGATGTCAGTCTACATAAGTGAAAAATAAGGTTTTTTAACACATTCAACCTGCGAGTGGTATAGAAGTAACATGTTTGTTTATTGTACTGTTTAACCGGGGTGTGATTCCAATGGTAATGTAGAACGCATGTCATTGTTTGTGCACGCCATAGACCATGGCTTGGTTTCATAGGTAATATAAGGTTTAGATTTCTTGGAAAGCTGTAGGTCAAGCATGTCAAACTCAGTTTAACACAGGTCAAATAAAGAAGGTTTAACCTTTAGCTTACAGGTGGCATAGGGTATATCCTAGCAGATTTACCTCCTGAAAGAATGGGGCTGGGGTAAGTCCTATCCCAGCTATTCCCCCCACCTTCTTTCGTGTTCTTTCCAAGTCAGTGGTCGGTTTAGTAGTGTAAATGGCTTTATCACGGGTGGTAACGAAAAGAGTTACAAAATAAAGGCCTATTGTACACATAGGACCTTTTCCTTCCTTTCCTCTTCTTCACTACTATTTACAAAATTTAATAATCTGCTGTTAGATTATCAGTGGGTTTCTTATCATTCACTAACGTACAATATATGTCCACTAAAGTTATTTGACGTTGTTTATTTGTACTTAAGTGCAGCTACACCTCCCTTCTCACACCATGTAGCGACCAGTGGCACCGACCAGTGGCACCGACTTCGTGGGTCCGAGACACTTTTTGAACCCTCAATAATTTTGTTATGGGTTCCTCGAACCCCTAATATTTTTGTTCGTGGGGAAAATACATATATGGAAATATATGCACAAAGTTTTTCGTCATCGATTCTTTAAGATTTTCATTATTCATACCTGTTCTCTGGATCTTTTATAAAAGAAAATTCTTCATTTTGTCTGGGTTCATAGAAAATACAAAAGTTTAGTCTGTAGCTCTACATGCAGAGATAAGAACTTTTAGCAGTCATAGTGTTAAAGGCGAAAATGCGTTGACCAGTAAGTTGACCCACCCTATCTTTCTACAGCTCTGGGATCCACCCTTTTCTTTACTTTTTACTTTGTTCTGCCTCCCAAGCACCACTGTGGAGCACCTGGGGAATCTAGTTTTTATTTTAGCCAAGTTCTTTTTAAAGAGAGACAGAGAGGGGAGGGACTGAATATGTCTCACAATGAGTATTTTGGCAGCAACCTTAAAGCTATAGGAGGTGTATACATTTAGGAGGAACCCCCCTCCCTTCCCAATTGTAGATTTACAGGATGCGATGTTTAAGCAATTTTGTCATCAAGGCCACTGGCCACTCCCAAAAGCCTTTAAAGTACTGAAAAGAAAATTTTAATTCAGGAATCATTTGAAGGAAAAAAATGTTGGCATTTTTAAAATTGGTAAAAGCGCTTAAAAATAAATTTTACATGTTTTTTTTACTTTTATGAAGATAACTGAGTTGAAAACAACAGCATCTGTATGTTGTATGTACTAATGTTATGCCTACAAAAGTAAAATAAATTAAATTATCTAGAGAAAAAATATTTTTCTATAATTAACTATAATTTGCTTCATTTTAACATTTCAGATGTCTTATTGTACCAGATAATCTGATAATGAAATTTAAATTACACTTACATCCTTTTAAAAAGGCTCCGGTTATTTGATTTAAAATATTTGGAATCCCCAATAATTTTTAAAGTCTGCACCTATGGCAGCGACGCTTTTAGGTATCACTTAGGTTGACTTGTATGTGAGGCGGGGAGGGAAGTAGCAATATTTCCTCTTATGGAACAACAGATTTCTCATTTCTATCCCTGTAAGCTAAAGGTTAAGTTTATGCAGGCTGGTAAAAAAAAAACTTAAATTTTCATAGAAATGTTGATTTATTCCAAAAAGTATAGTATATATATATATATAAAATTATGTTTTCTTTCTCACATTTGGCATCTCTTCATTGTACTAACTTTCCTACTTCGGTGGAAATCTTGTTTTCAATGATTACTTTCAAAACTGACCCTAGGTGAATGTCAGTAATTCTTGATCTGACTGGAGACATTTCCTTTCATAATTGTAAATAACTGCACATACCGATAAGTACTTCCAAACAGAGAAACGATTTCATATGCAAATTTTCGAGTATTTTCAAACTTGGTAGGTAAATATTTGCAAAATCCAAGCATGTCAACTTCACTGAATTTTGTCTTCAAATCGGAATTGCACTGGATCTCGGTTACCTCCATTTGCATTTGATTCTACTGATTCTATGTTTATTAAAAAAACACAAAGAAAACTTGTCTTCCAAACAGTCATTGGCAAACAATGTATTTTATTATTGCTAATTATGTATAACAGGATATTCTAAAAATTAAGTCACAAAATTTTTATTAGAACATTTTTTACATAGTGTTTATATTGGCAGGGCTACAAAAATGTTTTATTGCAGGCCTTGAGTTTGACATGCTTTATGTAGATACTAGCACAATATGACCTTATCTGTCCTTGCACTATTGAACACCAGTAAAGCTATATTTTAGACATTCACAAAACTAACATTTCATAATCAGAGACATTTTTATACTAATATTTAATGTTAAAAGCCTACCATAATATGGCCAAAGTTATCCTTAAGTGCAAATCTTTGTTCTTATTTTACAATCTAGAACTGCTTAGATTATTTAAGGAGGGACTACTGGCTTACAGCCTAACTGTGACTATTCTTGTTCTGTGCTTGACACTAGTGTTCTATTTAGCTGCTAGTTAATATGCTGTCTAAGCAGTTAAGCCTGTAATTTTAAACATGCAAGAAAAATAGACAATCAATTTATTCTTTTTCGAGGAAAGTATGGAATGTCTTTGGTACATTCTTTCAAAATTTAACTGTTCGTTTAGACTTTAAAATATTTCGATTTCTGTATTTTTGTAACTGAGAATGAAAAGAAATTATGTTCTTTATTGAAAAATGAGCACAGAATAAAGACATGTATATATGTTCTGTCTTGTGTAATTCAGTCATATGATTCTATGTAAGTTATCAATACCAAAAAATAGGCATTTTAGTAGATTAAATTACAATATAAAATACTCATTGACATATTTTATGAAGATTATTATTCCTTAGATACTTGCAGTATCTTAAAAGCGATGACATTTAGCACCTTTAAATGTTCATGTACGTATACTTTACTCAAATTTATGTGAAAATCTTGGTCATTTATAATTTTGTAGATTGGTTTTAATTTAGAAAATGAAATTTATTGAACACAAAAAATGCAAAACACATTAAATATTATTTGGCATGATTGTTGCAATTTGTTAGTTTTTTTTTAAATTGACGAGAATTTAATGTATGGGTTGTTACTACCACATTAGACAGATTGCTAAGCAAGGGCTATTGTAAAGTTTACCCAAATGTAAGTAAGATACAATGTACAAATTAATGTTTTGTATATCTGTTACAGTTAAAGTAATAAATCTGGTTATTATTAATAATAACCACGTTATTTGGTAAATGTGATAAATAATGCATATTAATCATATTTACAGGTAAATATTAATAATTACTAATGAAGTTTGGTCATTGTGAGTAATTAAGCATAATTTATTGAAACTTCAATTCTTACGTAATTTTTATGTATCTAGAAGCTGTGATAATGAATTTGCCATTGTAGACACTAGTAGAGTTAAAAAAAAAATCATGGATTAAACAAAATACTGATTTTTACTTATATTTTTAATTTAAAATAACAGCTCTAAAAGTTCAATTTATTTTTTTTATATTTCATCATATCTATTTGTGAATGATAATTTTTGAAATTTTGATGACTTCATAAATTTTAATTTCGTTTCCACAAATACATCAAAGACCTCTCATCATATTTACTACTATATAAATTGTATGGAATTCAACACAGCACATGGATTGGTTTCATTGCATTTACTTTATTAGAATATATTACAGCAAAGTACCACATTATATATCATTTAACATCCATGTTATTAAGACAAACACAAAAAAACATATTTCTTTATATATCATTTGCATTTCTAATTGATAATTTTGTTTTTACAAATGTTTTATATTTAAATAAAAAATGTATTCTTTTATTTGATTTAACAACTAGTACTTTTATTTTTATTTTGTTTATAGTGAAATAACTTGTATTTGCAAAAGTATTCATGTATAATTTACACATTATTATACTCGTGTTTGTAAAAATTGCAACACCATGAAGGACTCGTCCGAATTGAATGAAATTTAATGTACAAACGACCTGTGTTGATACAAATAAGTGATTAAAATTACAAAGCAAAAAAATAATATTGCATGTCGAAAATCAGTATTTGGTGAAGCCACCACGCGTTGCAATAAGTGATGCTATACGACGTGGCATGGAATCAAACAGATGTTGAATGTGTGCCTGAGGAAGAGCATTCCAGGTTGCTTGTATGCGACCCCAAAGTTCATCTGTAGTAGCTATGGGACGAGGATCACGAGCGAGACGCCGACCAACGAAATCCCACACATGTTCAATCGGCGACATATCCGGCGAATAGGCAGGCCAAGGAAGAAGCTGTATCTGTTGTGATGAAAAGAAGTTTTGAACATTCCTGGCAATATGTGGGCGGGCATTGTCCTGTTGAAATACAGCTCCGGGAATGCCTTGAAGGAAGGGAACAACTTCGGGCTCCAGAACTTCATTGATGTACCGGTTGCTGTTAAGATTACCCACAATTCGTAGCAGCTGAGATCGTCGATGATACGCAATCGAACCCCAGACCATAACGCTGGGGGTTCGTCCACTATGACGTTGGATAATGCACTCCGGAAGGTGGCGTTCACCGGTATAGCGTCTAACACAGATGCGGCCATCACTGTACCCCAAATTAAAGCGGGATTCATCAGAAAACACCACTTGTTGCCAATCAGCACGCCAGTCTCTATGTCCATGAGCCCATTGTAGCCGCAAGTGTCGATGGTTTTGCGTCAGGAGGATCCTGTATAAAGGAACTCTTGCACGCAGTCCACGGTGCAGTAGACGCCGACGAATTGATGAAGCACACAATGATACACCTGTAGCAGTGCAACAACGTTCTGCCAACTGTCCAGATGAAGCAAAACGGTCCGTCACCGCCATGCGGACCAGGTGTCTATCATCCCGTGCTGATGTCACCTTTCGGTGTCCACTCCCGGATTTCTGAGTTGTCTGGTTCTCTTGAACCCACTGCTTCCACACTCGCATCACTGTGCTGCTGTTACGCCCCATACGAGCTGCTATTGCACGATAAGAAAACCCTCCTTCACGAAAACCGATCATTCGTTCCCGTTCAAACTCCGTAACTTGCTGAAATGTCGCCCTCTTTCGTCGTAGAGGCATAGTGACGTCTCATGTAACGTTTACCACTAGCAGATAACCATACACGTCCCGCTACAGCCCTCTATTTATACGAATCCATCAGCAGTTCAGAGGGCGCTGTTCAGCCCACGCATGCGCGGTGACTCTGAAATTCTAATCATTTGAATAGTATACCCTAATTTGCATTTCCTGAAAGTTTCAGCTCAATCACATGATTCCTTCATGGTATTGCAATTTTTACAAACATGAGTTTGTCACAAGTGTTATTTCTTGTTATTAAATGAACTGGTCAGAACTGCATGTGTATTGTGACATTTTGGTTGTCTTTGCAACTGTAGTATATTTTATTTTTAAAAATTAGCACAACAGTGAAAATTCTAAATCAAAATAATTATGCGCATTTATATTATGCATAATGGAAATCTCAAGCTAAACGTGTTGAAAATTATTACATTAACCAAATTTCATTGGTAATTATTAATAATAACCAGTTAATGTAATAAATTCTCATAAATTAATAACTTTAACCGGCTTATTTGGTTATTATTAATAATCACCGGTTATTACACTGGTGATTATTAATAATAATAGATTAATCACATTTACTGTAACATATCTATTAGTACAAATACTTGTAATGAAAATGATAATCACCTTTTTTTAACCCAAGGCAAAATATATACACTGTGTAGGGTTTATTTTGAAAATTGAAGATGAAATGTATAAAGTTGTGACGTGTATACACAGCCATGAATTTTAATAATAAAAACTTATAAGTTTTGTCCAAAGATTTTTAATGATTGTACCACTTGTCATTTTTTCTTAATATTATGGACTTGCAGTATATATCTGAATTTAGCTGGCTCTAATATACTATTAAGTTTAATTAAAATATACAGTGGAACCTGTATATAACAATGAGCTTTCAACCAACGAAGATCCTCATCATATGATTCATGGTCGCTCACTAAATCCGGTCTTAAATTTAAAATTTTGAAAATAGAAGCTGTATAAGGAACATGTGCATTCAACATACAATAGTATTCAGCTTTGACTTTTCTTAAAATTTAATGAACAACATATTAAATTATCACTTGAATATCTGTATAATAAACTTAAAAAAGGATGATATATATATATATAGAGTGTTACAGATTGACTGTACAATCTCTCCATAGGGGTATTCCTTGAAGAACTCTAAGCAAAAAATCTTATAGGTAAAATTCTCAAAAATTGTTACTTTTATGCAATTGTCACTTAAAGTCAAACCAATTAGAAGACAACATTCCCTCCTATTTATTGAATTCAGCCACTTAAAAACACCCTACTTCTTCCCCATACTTTAATACATAAGTGAAATGCAAGTTTGCAATCGGGTTTTAAAAGAAGCTTGGTTATTTAATTACATACTCAAAATTCAGAAGAAAACTGGTATCATGATATAGCATATTCTATGATTTTCACTTTAGATTAAGAACAACTTTGCAGTTTTCCAAATTAAGTTGTAACAATTGGCTGATTTCATAAAATGTTTTGAAAAATACTGGTTTGAACAATACAAGCTTATTCTTATACAGTGAAGCACCATACATCTTTTTCCTTTATACTGTCAACCTCATTAATATGAATACTTTTAACGTGAATTATTTTTAACAGGAACCCCTTCCTGAATTCCCGTCAAATTGTATAATTTTGTAATATAATCGGAATCCTTTGCGAATGGTAGGAACTACTTTTATCATGAACAAATTTTTTACCCTTGTGAGTCTTCATGTTAATAAGGTTCGACTGTGTGTCATTTAGCTTAGATTCATTTCTACATATTTTAATTCTAAAACATTTCCTTTACATGAGGCAACTTAATTCTTAGCTTTGTTTATACATCATTATTTTAGGTTTCCTAGCGAGTATTCATTCTATGGAGTAGGAAATTTCTTTCCAAGTGACTTTATCATATCTTGTCATTCTTGGACGAATTCTTTTATAATTTTGTTACCTCTGTTGAGATATGGAAGATTATATATTTAACAGAAATTTGCACTGGAGATAAATATACAAATTTTTCTTAATATGTATTTTATGTTCTTCATAATTTAAAAAATTAAGGTTGAATCAAAGAATTCAAATATATAATTATTTTAAATTTTAGTTTCTGCTGAGTTTATTTTTCCTTTGGAGATAGTGATCCATGTGGGATATTCGTAGCTTGTTACACAAGGAGTAGTGCTTCCATAAAACAGGATTTTATTGCTAACTGAGAGGTGATTTTATTTTCTGATTAGTTGATTTACAATTATAAGTGTTGAAAATGTGAATAAAATAAAACGTCTTTTGTTCTTTATCTACTGTTTATTACTAACCCACATATAGGCCCTAGAGAACACATAAAAGTGAAAAAGTGTCTGGCTCAGCAGGACAAAAAGTTGGGGAAACGTAGTTTTAGAGTATTAATATGCTTGCAAAAATTAAGCAAAATTTAATACAACTCAAATTAAGTGAGAAAGCTGAAATTGTGTGGTCATTTGTGCGATGTTTTTTTATATCATATTAATGTAATTATTTATAATGCCTGTTTATTTTAAGATCTTATTTTTCAAAGCATTTGCGAATGGATTAAGCCATTTGTATTTAGGATTTTTTTTTTGTGCAGTTCACAAACATATTGTGCCTTAAGCATTGTCAGGGTATCACCATTGTCAGGACAGAAAAAAAAAATTGTATTCCAAATATTTCTTTTCTTAAAAATTCTGACCCTTGCTGTCCTTGCACCACAAAAATCTTTCATCTTTATCTAGGAAGCAATTGTATAAAGATATTGGAGACACTTGAAAAAGGCCAGTTTAACTAGTGCCCCCAACAAACATGACCTGACACAAACAAGGTCTGTTAATATCTGCAGCATTCTATTTATTAATTAAGTAAACGTGTAATTACAATAAAAGAAACAGCAAAAATAGACAAGGCTGAACCTCAGCAAGGAGAAGAAAAATTCGAGGAAAAAATAATTTCTCGAACCATGCGCTTAAATTCTGAAAGGGAATGAATGTAAGGGAGGTTATGACCGATATAATTCCAAATTTTTGGACCAATATAGTTCAAAGAGGTTCAACCAATATTGGTACGAGTGTGTGGTATTCTAAATATAGGTATAGATTGAAGACCATATTGTGAATTAAATGGAACCAAAGGTATTAAGTCCCTAAGATAATTGAAATTAATTCGTTTAAACATTAGAATGGACATTAAATAGCAATATAGTGAAGTTACTGGAATGATATTAAAAGATGAGTAAAATGTCAAAGGATCAGATCGATTAAATCGATTTGGAAAGAAAATTGTAAAAAATCTATTTTGAAGTCGTGATAATCTAACTGTGTTTGTACTCGTAGAAAGACCAAAGATCAAAAACCCAAAATTGAATAATGAGGCCACTAACGAATGATAGAGCGTCAGAACAATCCTAGGTGGAAGAGAAGTCCTAAATCGCGTCATCATTCCAATGGTCCTTGAGACCTTTAGGCAAACATTATCGTATTGGCGGTTCCAATGCAGATCTGCTGTGAAAGTTATACCCAAGAATTTTACCTCATCACAAAATTTTATTACAATACCATCATAAATAATAGGTAAAATTGGAAAAATGTCACGTTTTGATCGTGTGAAAACCACAGTTGATGATTTATGTGTATTGATCGTAAGTTTATTAGCTAGAAACCACTCGTCATATCATAGAGCGCATTGTTAGCAATAACAATCAGATCCTCCAAACAGTCACCAACAAAAAAAATAGAAGTATCATCTGCAAATAAAATTGTAGAAGGAATACATGAAAGGGATAGTAAATCATTAATGTAAATTAAGAATAGTGTGGGACCCAAAGGAGAACCCTGATGAATACCAGTATTGACCAAGGAAAGTTCAGAGGCACCACCAGTCATTGCAACAAACTGTCTTCGATTTTGAAGGAAAGATGAAAAGAGAGAATGAGTAACACCACGAATACCAATATATTTAAGTTTTTCAAGTAAAATATCATGAGAAACGGAATCAAAAGCTTTAGTTATATCTAAGAAGATTCCAATAGTAAACAGGCGATTATCAAGTGCAGAGGAAATAATATTATGGGCATGTAAAAGTGAAGCCTCAACAGAAATCCCAGTTCGAAAACCAAATTGATTAGGATGTAGAATATTAAAATGTTCAAGAAATTTAATTAGTCTAGTAAATACAACCAACCAACCAACTTAAAAGTTTAGATATTTGTGTTAGATTACATTATGATATAATTAATCCCCGAAGGTTGCATTTCTTTATTTGGTATTTCATATTCAAAGGCTTCTTTTTTTCATACAGCGTTTTACCCAAGGTTGTCAACTTTTTACAGACAAAAACCAAGACAAATTTAGCATGTAGTTAGGACACGGGACAATACACTTCAGGACTGTCTAGACAAAATCAGGAAGGGTGGCAACCTTAGGTGTATTTGTCCCTATGTGTTAGTAATTTTTATAAATATCGGAAATGTTAATTGAAATTTTATGTGAAGTGCTACGTTATTGCTACAAGAAAATAAATTTTTAAAATGCTGTTTGCTATTTTGTGCATGCAGCTTTTGGCATCAATTGCTGATGTCTGGCACAAAGTAACATTTTACTTGAGTTGCAATACTGAAATCGCTTGAAGTGACAACAATTAAACCCAGATTGGATAAAAACTTAGGGCATGCATGTTTGTCATTGAAGTAAAGTTATCCAATAAATAGTTCATATTTTTATATAATACCTTTTCAGGTATAAGTGTTCAATTATTGGTTTTAAACTGACCATGAAGGCAGGTTTTTATGAAAATAGCATGCTAATTGGTTCGACTTCAAGTGACAATTACATAAAAACTATCAATTTTTGAGAATTTTGTTTCTAAGGTTTTTTGCTTAGAATTTTTCATGGAATTATCCCTATAGAGAGACGATTGAGAGTTGACATTAAGACCTTCTAAGAGCCAGCTACTACTTTACGTAATTTGTCAGAGTGAGAAACTGATTTTCCAAGGAAGAATCAATTGAAGTTATTTACCGTATACCATATAGGGACTGTGCGAAAGTGTATACGGGCAAGATGGGAAGAACTGTTTGTAAGAGGGAAAATATAGTATAATGCTATTGAAAAAGCTGAAATGTCCAGTCTTCTGGCAGAACGTGTTTGGGAGAAGGGACATGCACCTGATTGGAATGCTGCAAAAGTTCTCCATACAACTATTACTACTCTTGTAGACTTTTTCTTGTTATCCTCAGGAACTTTTCAATTGAGGAATCGGGCCATTAGCTTCTCAAAACTTACATCTGAATCATACAAGATTTGTATAAGATAGTGGTGAAAACTACGATAAAAATTTTAGGGAAAAGCTGGGTGTGGGACTGCTCTGGGGGTATAAATATAGGTCATTCTCATGTTCTTTGCACTGTGCTTGATAAAGGGAACAGTAGTTTTCAAAATATTGCAAACATTTTCTTATGCCATCAGTAAGTTTGCTTACTTTTTTTTCCTATTTCTTTCTACTTGATTTTCTTTTTTCTTTAATTTCATAAGTTTTTTTTTATCTATTTTCCTCCTTTCACCACTTTCACTGTTCTTATTATTATTTCACTTTTCTACTTTACTTATTTTTCTTTCTATTTTCTTTCCTTTTCCTTTCACAATATGACCAGTGACAAAATTTTATTCATTATGGTAATCCTTGGCTAATCATTGTATTCTTTTATAATAAATTTGGCTGCATATGTACGTGTTATGGGATGTCAGTCACTTATATGGTGTCCCTATGGAAAACTGACTGGCAATATTTCGCCTATAGCTGACAGTTAAAAACTGCTAGCCTTGTTTAACACAGAATGACCCTTGTGCCCTAAAAATACAACCAACCCAAAACTGCCAGACACCAATATGGTTCATAACCACCAGTGATAGATGCAGGCAAAAAAAAAAAAAGTATAAAATGATAGATAATACTTTCTTATTATTATGGGGCATTAGTTAAGATTTCTTTACTTATTTAAGGAGTTGTCATGGAGGAATAGTTAAAGAATTTGTAGATTTTCTTGATAATTTTGGCAACATTTTATAAATTGCTTGTGGAACCTCTGGTTTCCTCAGAATACACTTTGAGAAAAATTGTTTTAAAGGATAACTGCTAAAGGTAGCTGCTCATAGGGAAATGACAAGTATCCCAATGCTAATTATGTTCTTAATTATTGGTCTTGATTGTGAAAATAAATTTTGTTAGTGGGATGTTTTATACCAATTATGTTTTATTGATAATTGCATTTATGTATATGATATATTATGCAGCCTTAGTAGCAGTTATTCCAATGGAGGGTAACACAATGAGTCCTGCTTTAGCACAGGACTTAGGCTGTGGTGACCAAGGTTTGAAACCCTTGTTAAATTGTAGGTCCAGCTTGTCAACAGGTCCAGCCAACATGGTGAACTGAAGGCAGAGTCCTCTGTGTATTTCTTTCACCATGCTACACGTGTGTGTGATCATCCAGCAGTGCATTGCAAATGGTTGTTGATATGTATATATGTGTGTGTGTGAATTGAATTTGAAATAATTGCTTAATTAGATAATTTTATTTGTTAAGGTAGTATTACCCTCCGCAGGGATAACACAATTGCCACATATGGTCAACACAAGAAAGCCTCCGGGGCGAGAATTTTGTGAGTTTTCGTGGGGGAATTTATTATACTATAATTTTTGCCACCCACGTATTAATTACAGCTCAAACTAGAGCTTATGTAATTTTGGAGAAAAAGAGACGCTTTCCCCATCCTGGATTCGAACCAGGGTCCCTCCGTTTAGCCCGGAGTGTCTTGGACCGCTAGACGAATGAGGACAGGAAACAACGCTCTCTTTCTCCGTATGTAAAGGTGTTAAGGTATTATTACCCTCCGCAGGGATAACACAATTGCCAAATATGGTCAACACAAGAAAGCCTCCGGGGCGAGAATTTTGTGAGTTTTCGTGGGGGAAATTTATTATACTATAATTTTTGCCACCCACGTTTTAATTACAGCTCAAACTAGAGCTTGTGTAATTTTGGAGAAAAAGAGACGCTTTCCCCATCCTGGATTCGAACCAGGGTCCCTCCGCTTTAGCCCGGAGTATGGAGGGACCCTGGTTCAATCCAGGATGGGAAAGTGTCTCATTTTATTTGTGTGGCTTCACCTCATCTTTCGTCATTGGTCCTTACTTCTTTGAAGAAAATATGGCCTCGGGGCCAATGACATGTTCTGTTACTGGCTCTAGGTATGCATTTATGTTCTGGAACTTTGTCATTCCTTTGCTTCAACAGAGAAATTGTCCTGACACTACAATCTTCATCCAAGATGGTGCACCCCCGCACATCGCGTTGCCTGTTCAAACATTATTACGGCAAAACTTTTCGGATGACAGAGTGATGAGCAGGCCATTTTCAACATCTTGGCCGCCTCGGTCACCCGATCTTAACCCTTGTGACTTTTGGCTGTGGGGATATTTAAAGAGCTGCGTTTATAAAGGCAATGTTCAGAACGTAGCAGTCTTAAAAGACAGAATTTCGTAACATGTAACCCACCTCCAAGCAGTGTTGCCAGATTGGGCTACAAGTAGCGGATTGAGCGATTTTTTAAGTGCCCTCGCTACAAAAATTTCGAATTGGGCGACACGTTACGTTTTAGGCTACTTTTAATTACCTTCAGGCTATAAATCTGAAAAATAGCTACTTTCTTATTTTCATATATAAAATCACAAAATATTATTAGTATTACATAATACTGCAATACAAATTTTGTTTTTTGAACATTTCTATTCGCAGTGAACGATAGTTTTACTAAAACCTAACATGTTCGATACTCGTTCAATTCATATAAAATCTTTGTGGTTTTTTTTTTCTTTAAATTCTTGTTTTGGTACTTTTTAATCACAGAGATTTTATATGTACTAGAAGGAACGTCACGTGACTCCGAAACTCGTTTAATATTGCAGTTCTGTGCAAATCTTCAGGCATATATACTCTATACAGGCTCGAAGGTGCAAACCGTGGAGCAGCATTAGTGAGGTCAATTTTTCTATTTTCCTGTGTTACAGTACGTAATTATAATCAAACGCGGATATACGGGGGGAGGTCATAGGTGTCAAGACCCCCAAAAATATATTTTTTCACTGTAAAAAATTCCAACTTTCATGATAAATGAAGGGTGTTATTCCAAGACCATGGCAAATTTTGCCTTTGAACCACTCCCCCTCCAAAAGGAAAGTCTGTATCCGCTCATGATTATAATGATGATGCGTGCTTGTTCAAGTTTAGATTGTACACAGTAGCGTAGCTTGATGGGTTCAAGGGGGCGGTTACCCTGGGCACAACAATTCGGGAGGCGGCAGTTAGCTTTTAAAAAACAAAATTTATGTTTTGTTTTGTTATCACATTCTGGGGCTTATTTATCGACAATAAGAGTTACTAACCCCGGGCGTCAAAATATCAAGTTATGCCACTGATTGTACACTTCGTGATACCGTAGAAAATCGTTAACGTGGCAGTGATTTCCACAGTTAAGCTAATATGTTTAGTTTAACTTGCGTTCCATTTAATTTTCAATATATTTTTCAATCAACAATGCATGTATACAAACGATTATGTTGACTTACATATCTGTTAGGCTCAAACATCGAAAACGCTCAATGAAAAAAAAAAAGAAGAGAAAATAAACCGCGTTGTAGCCGTTTAAAAAACTCCAAATCCTAGGGTTAAAAAAAAAATCCAGATAGGTTAGGGGCGTATCGGGACAGCCCGAAGTCCCAGCCCTTTTCTAGGCTGCTATTGGAGATACAACTACGCTATTTCGTCTGTATTCAAAGAGTGTACGTGAGGGCACTTAAAATGTCGAATGTTAGGACTGTATCGGTGGGGACCGGAGCACCCATCTTTTTTCTAGTCTGCTATTGGAGCTACTACTATTACTAGTAGTTGCAAAATTATTCTTTTTTGTTCGAACTAAAAACAGTTCAAATCCGCTACTTTTGGACGCACAGTTTGCCATTTTTAATCTTCAGATTTGGTAACACTGCCTTCAAGCGAAGGAGTTGCGTTCTGCCGTGGAATGCAATTTCTAGAGCAAAGAGACGGAGGACATATCAAGCCGTATCTGTGATGATAGTGTGGTTCCACATGTGGTAGAAATAAAGTTATTGCATAAATCTGTTTTTAGCCATACCTATGGTATACTGTAATTTGTAGTTAATTTCATGTGATTGCAATAAAGGTTATTGCATGTTAAAACACTTTTTCGTTGTTAATATTAATAAATTGCCTGCTCCGCAGCGCCATTTCCTTCCCTAGCGGCCGAAATATGAACTCATTTTTTTTCTTTCAGAAATCAAAACCGCATACCCAGGAGAGCATGTGTACGAAATTTGGGTGAAATTGGCCGAGTAGTTTTCTCTACAGAGAGGTCTAAATACCTCCTGTTTAATTTGGATCACCCTGTACATTTCCCCACGAAAAACTCACAAAAATCTCGCCCCGGAGGCTTTTCTGTGTTGACCATTATTTGGCAATTGTGTTATCCCTGTGAAGGGTAATAATATCTTACATCCTCATATACGGAGAAAAATGCTTTTCTTGTCCTCGTTCGTCTAGTAGGTCAAGACACCACGGGCTCAATGTGGGGACCCTGGTTCGAATCCAGGATGAGGACGGTGCCTCTTTTTCTCCAAAAAACGAAGCTCTAGTTTGATCTAAAATATACGTGGGTGGAAAAAAAATGTATGATTAAGAATGTAAGATATTATTATCCTTCTCAGGGATAACACAATTGCCAAATAATGGTCAACACACAAAGCCATCAGAGCGAGTTTGAGATCCGAGATGGGGACGGCGTCTCTTTTCTCTTTTTTTCCTAAACAAAAAAGCTCTAGCTTGAGCTACTTATATGTGTGCCGAAAATTATTGTATAATAAATTTTCCCACGAAAAAACCCGCCCCGGTGGCTTTATGTGTTGACTATTATTTGGCAATTGTGTTATCCCTGAGCAGGGTAATAATATCTTACAACTTTATATACGGAGAAAGAGAGAATTGTTCCTGTCCGCATTTGTCTAACCGTCAAAACACTCCGGTCTCAACGGAGGGACCCTGGTTTGAATCCCGGATGAGGACGGCATCTCTTTTTCTCCTAAAACAAAAATAGCTCTAGTTTGAGCTACTAATACGTGGGTGCCGAAAATTGTTGTATAGGCAGGATTAACTTTACAGACTCATACAACTAAATTAAGGACAGAAAATCAATATTTAGTGAAGTCGTCTGGAGCAGCATTTAAGAGCCTCTAAAGGGCTAGGCATCGAATTCAATAGAGTTTGGATATGTTCTTGGGGTTATTACCTGCCAGGCTTCTTCGATTCTAGTCCTTAGTTCATTGCTAATGATTGCTGGAGTACAGTAGTGGCTCAGTCGAGAAGTGACCATATTCCACCCATGTTGAATC
>QLNU02014406.1:0-10456 GCA_006491805.2 Dysdera silvatica | reverse complement strand
CTGAAAGCCGGTCTTCTTGTTGGTCTACTGAGAGCAGTTTTGGCACAAACTTGGCAGACACATGTCTCATACTCAAATCTTGAGTCAGAATAAATTGAATTGAACCGTAGCTAACGTTGTACTCTTCAGACAACTCATTAATAGGGATTTGACGATTTTCCCGCACAGTTGAACGCATATTTTGGCTATTTTGATCAGTTTTGCTGGTTAAGGGCCTTCCCAGACATTCATCACTTTTAATAATTTCACAGCCATGTTGGAACATTTGAACCACTCCTAAATTCTTGAGCGGCTCATACTCTCTTCCGTATAAACTTACTTCAACTTTCCATAAGTCTCAGCCCAGGCATCGTAAGCTTTTGGCAAAATTTGATTCAGATTCTTTGTTCAACTTTCTCTGCCATAATGAATGCGACGACAACACAGTAATGACGTTTGTTCAAAACTCTACTGTAAAGAAGTGGTGGGAGCTATGACGTTGTGACTTTCGACGCATGCGTGGGAGAGTTCACGGTCAATATCCGTCGAGCGTCTTTACTCTGCGTATATTTTCTTTAAGCCTAGGGCACCAGTCCCAATACTTTTTGATCAAACCTCGTATATGAATCCAGATGTAAGCATAGTATCCAGGTTGCCGTTTGCTGTTTATATTACTTGTTATGCATTTGCACAAATAAAATCAATTACAATAATGGTGATTAACTGCAACAATAGGTTCCAATTGCAATAATCATCCTCAAGTACAATAATAGAGTTTAATTTATGAAAATATATGGCAGAGAGGGCAAATCATATTTGTGAAGTATTTTCTTTTTATGAGGATGGCGGATTTTACTAAATATCATGGTTTTATTGAAAATTTTTTAGATGACAACAGAGGTACAGACTTTACGGTTCGAACGTTACCTGGAAACTTCACAAAAACAGGTATTTTCTTTTAATTGTTACATTGTCTTCATTTAGCTGCCTTTGAAATTTAGAGTGTGTACTGGCTGCCGTTATATATATTTTCATTCCATGGGATTGTTGAAAAGGCGTGGTTAAGCCTTTCTGTGAAATGTTAAGTGTGAACCAGTGTTATGATATTCATGTTGCCATTTGATTCGACTAAAGTTCTAAATTCTTTTGTACGGAGATGGGGCAAAATAACACTCAGTTCAATTTCAGTATGGTATCCAAAACTATAAATATAATCTAAATAAATATCATTTATTATTTTCTTAAATGATGCTCAATGTGCTCGGCTACAGCAATTTTCGTTTTAATTGGGAGAGATGACACAAGCGGTTTTCTACAGAAAATGAATTGTAATGTTGACGTTAGCAGCTGCTTTAATTTTCAGTCCATCATTATTTAAATATCTATATCTTTTCCTGATTCAAGACTTCTTTGTTAACCGACACCTTGTTTGATTTTAGTATCATGCGCAGGCATTGAAATGAATCATTTGGTAAACAGTTTGCTATCTGAACACTGCGATATAATGCATGAAGAAATAATTGCTTTATTGATTTCTCTCATATTTATATTTTATGACCAACAATAGTTACCATCATGCATTGCAAGGAATTAAAGATTTCTTATATTTGTGAGAGCAATTTACAAAAAGTCTGGTTCACTGTGGTTACTTTAAATGCATAATCATTTAGAAAACAACCAGTTCATTGCAAAATGCTTAAATAGACGTGCAGGAAAAGAAATGACAAGTAGCTTGATGCTTAGAGCACTTGGTTAGCAATCAAGTGGTGTTCAGTCATACTCAACTGTGTTTCCAAAAAATTCGTTTTCTTTCTGACAAGGGAAGGGCCCGAGCTGGATGTCGCCAATTTTAATGGGAGTGGTCTCATTCATAAGCTCACAAAAAAAGACACATATTCGAGTGTTTTTCAGCATGGGCCTTAATATAGATGCCAGGGACCAAAGAAGGGCAAAATTAGGAGCATTTTTGAAGATTTGAAGTGGCTGTATCTCAGTTAAAATTTAGACATAAATATTAAGTTTCCGTGCATTGTATGCATCTTTCAAATATATCGAATAGGTGTTTCAGGATTTTTCGGATAAACATCAGTAAATGTAATTTTGCAATTTTGAATATCGCCTCCATTATTCATATCTATTGAAAGGCTTTTTGGTAGTTCGGCAAAATCATTGGCGATATTTCCAGAAAGATGTTGAAAACCGGCTTGCTCTTATCATTATCTCATCTGCACCTGCGTAAACACAGTAGCTATTAATTGCATGTTTTCTGCATATTGTTGTAGTTAAATTTAACGTGTATTACTTGCTCAAAATAAAAAATTATCTGATTATTTTTTTATATTTTCGGGAACCTGTTTTCCTTTTTGTAAGTAACAAATATTCAATTTCATTAACGTTCTTTACAATTAAAGTCATAATTGTCAAGACATTATAATTCTCTACACAAGTTTTCTGTAATTTAATATCAATGAGAATAAAACATAACTGCAGTTCATATCGTTTAAACATATACATATTATTTCATTATTTGTATTATATACTTCATATTGTGTACATACTTTAGAATGGATTATTCCTCGATAGAACTAATAAATCTAATCGGCGTTGTTGGCTATTTGTTGAATATAACTGAAGTTGCATATTCTAATTTCAATAGTACATCCGAAATTAGTGAGTTCAAAAAAACAGTTGCTGTGGAGCTTTTCTGGGAAATTATTTAACCGCAACAGAGTTTGAGGTAGATGAAAAAATGGAAGGGGTTTACGTAAATGCTCCAGATTTTGAAACATTTTGCAACGACAACGGTTTAGAAATCCATCCCAAGCAGGGACATATAGATTTGAAAGAGAAACGACGAATAGTTTCTATAAAGGAAAGCCATCCCAATTGGAAATGGGAATCTTTAGTAAGTCATGGCTGCAAAAAAATGTCAAATAATAAAACATATTTGCACTTTAGAAATGATATTGCAGACGGAGGCATGACATTTGATAAGTATGAAGCAATTTGACAGAGAAGTGTGGGAAAATTTTCTAGAAATCAGGGATAATAAGCTGCGAATTGTTCATGATTCTGATATGCGTAAATGGACGAATGACGTGTCCTCACATTGTCACAATTTTAAGTTCATTGCATCCACTACATGGTTAAAGAAATTTTGCAAATGACACGGAATAAAATCCAGAAAAGTCACAAAATTAGTAACCAAAAAATACATAAGCTCACCAGAAAGTATACGAAGAATTGCTGATAAATTTCAAACAGAAATACTTAACCTTCAAAAAACATACCCTATGTATAATATTTTTAATACAGATCAAAGCGGCTTTAATTATGAATTGTCAGACAGCCAAACTCTATCATTTTGCGGTGAAAAAATAACGCTTGGATACACATCTTAATCCAAACAATCGATGTATACACTCATATACTGTATATTTAATAAGTGCTGATGGTTACGTTATTGGAAACGTATTTTTATATCAAACAACAATATAAATCAACGTTTATTGGCGTAGTGATACCAACGCCGATGTTATGGCGTGATTAGATGGTGAAACGTTCGAAAGAAAATAAATATTTCTGCCTTCGGTGGGACCTGAATCAGATTCAGGCCCCACCGAACGCAGAAATATTTATTTTCTTTCGAACGTTTCACCATCTAATCACACCATACCATCGGCGCTGGTATCATTACGCTAATAAACATTAATTTATATTATTGTTTAATTTAATCTGCGTAGTGTTCGATTTATATAAATATGTATTTTTATGTTTGCAAGAAAAGAATGGCCAGTTTGGTGTCCATGTAAAATCTTCCCCTTTTTCAGGCTCCAAATGTTACTTTGTCTTTCAGTGTGTCAGGAAAATTAAATGCACGTTTATTTGAAACATTCTTGGACGAGCATTTTTTCAAAATGTAACTGAAAATTTTGTTCTCTTGTGTGATTCCTGGGCAGTTCATAAAATCGCATGGATTTTTGAAGAAAGATGCGGTGTTGGAGGAAAAGCAGTTGGGGTGGTCAAAATCATTCCTGAAAATACAATAGCAATATCTCAACCACTAGAGGGTTATTTTTTAGTGATATTATATATACAACTCGTGAAATATACCGTTTTGGAAAGTCAAGTAGTGATGGAACGGAACTTATAATTAGAAATAATATTATCTGGTTACAATCTCTCGTACATTTCCAAATAAGCTGCAATATTTTTGGACCTATGATTCGATATGCCTAGTTTGCATCAGGATTAATAAAAGAAGAAAAGCCGGATTTTGTAAACATCCTCCAAGTTTGCTTTACATTAACAAAAAAAAAAGTCTGAGGAAACTGACATATATAAGGAATTTCCATTTATAATGTACAGCCATTGCAGAAAATATTTGTGTTTTCAATGCTTCTGGGACTTCCACACTACAGACTATGAAGCTACAAAATAAATTATTTCACTCAACATTTTTTATATGCAGTATATATCCATACACAATATGCAATGCATATAATGTACAATACATTAATTACTTATATACAACATGCTCTTCATATAGTATAACAATATAAAAAAAAAATGAAAATTATTTCTGGAGAATACTATAGTCCTTTTAGTATTCCAAAAAATGATCAAATCAAGATGAAGAAAGTTGTACATTCTAATGCAGTGACACACCCACGAGGGGGAAGGTGCAATGGGGCCTGGACCTTTGGCTAACCAAACGGAAAAACTATTTTGATAATGCTCTGGAAAAAATATGCACAGAATATAATCGTCTTTTAATATGTCAGTAATTCGCCAATTATTATGACAGTTGAAAAAGGAGTTTTCAAAATTGGAGTAATTTTATGAAATTGAATGGATCAGGCAGAAAGTCATCACAAACATTGTTTGGGCCCAGATATGAACAAATATGACCATAAAATGAGTTTCATGCAGGCACATTCCCAATGGGAGAGAAGCAATTGCCCCCTCAAAACCAATATTTTTTCATGTGTTTATTTTCTTATTTGTGTTTATTTCCTTCACTCTTACGTTAGTTTTTTTCTACTGTACTAAAATAGCTTCCCTCCCAAATGCTTCCTCAAGAACCGCCCTGGGTATCATATGGGTGGATGTTTATCAAATAATCAGGGGTTATATCACTGGCATGGTGGAAAAGCTCTGGCTCCCTCCCCTTGCAAGCACTGAATTTGTAGCTTTTGGAGCTAGCATAGCAAAAACAAACGTCTCAGGCTTCGGGGGCCATCTGCGCTGGGGAGCATGGGTTCTAAGGGCTCCTCCCGCATGAAACTCATTTTATGGTCATATTTGTTCATATATAGGCTAGAACTATGTTTGGGCTTTCAACTTTCAG
Organism: Dysdera silvatica; assembly: GCA_006491805.2. Classification (NCBI taxonomy): domain Eukaryota; kingdom Metazoa; phylum Arthropoda; class Arachnida; order Araneae; family Dysderidae; genus Dysdera; species Dysdera silvatica. The sequence continues at coordinate 5,127 of QLNU02014406.1, read as the reverse complement.
CCTAATCTTTTTGGTTTGGTATAATTATGTCAATTTTCCTTACTCCTTTCTTGGTGAATTTATCGGTGTTAACCCCACCCCCCCCCTCATAAACACACATACTTTTGAAAAAATTGTGTGCCACTGCCCCTCCCTCCACCTTTGAAAAATTCTGGGTGCAATTCTGATGCAAGGTAATTTTTGGGGTATTACGAATGCAAATTAATGAGCAAAGATTTCACTTTTCATGTTAAACGATACTAAATCATTATGAACAATAAATGAATGATATTTCCCATGAAGAGTAAGGTCTTCACTTATTAATTTGTATCCTTAATATGTGAATTTATATTTCAACCTCCTTTTATATGTTTCATGTATATTCAATAACACAAACGAAAACAGTCAGCTTTCTAGAAAAATTGCCACTGATTTCGTCAAATTGCCATAAAGTCTGTCTATAGATATGAGTAATAGAGGCGATATACAAAATTACACTTAATAATATTTTATCCAAAAAAATCCTGAAACACATATTCAATATATTTGAAAGATGCATATAATGCATCAAAACTTAATCTTCAGTTCTAAATTTTAACCGAGTTACAGCCGTTTGAAATCTTCAAAAATTCCCCTAACCTGGCTCTTCTTTGACCCATGGCATCTATATTAAGGTCCATGCTGAAAAATGCTCGAATATGTATCTAACAATTGTTTGAGAGCTTTTAAATGAGACCACTCCCATTAAAATCAGCGTCGTCCAACTCGGGCCCTTCCCTTGTGGAAGTCGTATTATTATACTTCTTTGTATGACTCTAATTGTCTGCATAGTCAATGCAGGGTTCAAACGCACCTGGAAAAACTGGAATTTTCAGGGAATTTAAAATTGTGCCTAAAAGTTAGGGGAAAAAATGTCTGGTCAAATCTGGAAAAGTCAAGGAAAACATTATTCACTTCTGTTCTGAATAGTTAAATTTAATGCAAACATAAAATTATTTTCCTCAAAACCAAAAATTTGATTCAAAATTTTGTTTGCATTTAATCAGAGAACCTTGTCGAACAAGTCAGGTGAAAACCTGGAAAAGTCAAGGAATATTTTCCCTATGGTGAGTCTAAACCCTGCTATTCAAGCTTTAGAAAAAAAAAGGAACAAATCAGTGTTCAGATGCAACTCAGAAATCTGGTTACAGAAGCTACTGCAAGCACTGTTCATATGCCTTTATATGTGTGCAATACACCTTCTGTTGTCTTGTTAGAATGACACATTTGGATGACAATTAATCACGAAAATATTTACATAATTAAGAATTAAATTTGTGAAACATGTCATCAGGAATATTTTGCGACTCGAGAACTATGATGTGTTAGAACATTAAACGAAGGAAATACCAATTTGTCTTAAAGGGAATTGAATTTGTAAAAAAATTTTCGATATGCAGAATGTTTTTTTCATGTAATGACAATGGGAATTCACAAAAAACTTCGGACCTCTGGTAGTGAAGTAGTAATGCATTCACTTAACTTGCCGTTTTTCTCGATTCAGCTACCAACATTGCTAAAAAATAAGTCTTACTGATTGACTATTTGCTGCAGTATGGGGGGTTGATTTCCTAGGCCTAAAGAGGTTTGGATTCCTTGAAAAAACTGTAGGTCCTGGGAGCCACATGACCTAATCCCCTTGTGCCATAAAACTTACAAACAACAAAAACTATGGTACATAAAGATTTGTGATATATATGGAAGTTAGAGGGACAGAAATTCTGTCATATCTTGTTTATGTATATTTATATATTGGTTTTACTTTTTAGGCTAATGTTTATTATTAAAGTGCTATTAAATGTTTTTGAAACAGTTTTGTCACATATGTACCATGAATAGAATTTAAAAATACCACTCCTCAGATCGAAGTTATGGTTTCCAATTTGACAGTTAATTTTATTTTAAATCATATATTATCTGCCGTTGGCAAATGTATGGATCTTAAAATCTGAGAATTCAATGATTATTTGAATTTTCCTGATTTTATCTTTATCATACATAATCTTAGGTTTTTATAGATATATGTGGTTAATTTTGTGTTAATAACGTGATTTTTTTCTTTATATGATAATTTTCTTAAATTCTTTCCAGTACAAAGTACAGACATCTCAGGAACCCTATCAAGTTCAGAGGATCCTGTTATTTCCGAAAATCACTTTTATAGTACCACGGCTTCAGGTATGGGTAACTAGTTTTGGTTTGCAATTTTCGTTCTCCCATGAATAACTCTATTGCTTACTTCAGTTATAATTAAAGATTCATTAAACTTTGTATCTTGCAAAATTATGTGAGAAAGCTTATCGATCCATTATCTATCCACTGCTGGATGAAGGTCTCTCCAAATGCTTTCCACACAAGTCTATCCTGAGCAATTCGCTTCCACGTCACCCCAACCTGTTTTCTTATTTCATCCACCCATCTAGTTTGAGGACGTTTTCTAGGTCTTCGGTGGTCTCTTGGAATCCAGTTCAGAATTTCTGTTGTCCATCGTTGATCAGTTCTTCTTGCAATATGCCCAGCCCATCGCCATTTCAGCCCTTTTACTTTAACAATGATGTCCTCTACTCTAGTTTGCTCTCTCACCCAAGTGTTTCTTTTTCGATCTCTCCTAGTTATTCCAAGCATGCACCTCTCCATGCTCCTTTGCGTTGTCTGTAACTTTCGTATTGCTCCAACTGTTAGACTCCATGTCTCTGATCCATAAGAGAGGACTGGCAATACACACTGGTTGAAGACCTTTCTTTTTAGACACAAAGGCAATTTCCCCTTCAGGATAAAACTGTTTCTTCCAAATGCACTCCAGCCAAGTTTAATACGTCTGTTGAGTTCTTTCATAATGTTGCCATCCATTGAAATCAGCTGGCCAAGGTAAATATATGAATCAGCAATTTCTAGCTCAGTGTTGTCAACTTGTATTTTTGTTTCCTCTACAAAATTATTGAACATGATCTTAGTTTTTTGTAGGTTCATCTTGAGTCCAACTTCTTTACTTCTAGTTGAGAGCTCTTGTACCATGTCTTGGAGTTCTGATGGGTTCGTTGAAAAAATAACAATGTCATCAGCAAACCGCAGATGATTTAAATATTCACCATTTATTTTTATTCCCTTGTTATTCCAATTTATCAGCTGAAAAACTGCCCATAAAGTTAGCCAAAAGTTTTGGGAGAAATGCTTTTCTCTGCCTCACACTCTTTTACTGATTTTGATAGTTTTGGTATCTTTATGTAACCGAAATTTTGCACTTGCATTTTTATACACACGTTTCACCATGTCAATGTACACATCCTCAGTAATTCGTTGATCTTGGGAAGAAGTTGCCGCTGATTGCTTTAATATATTTCTCATGATTAATAGAGTCATTTAAATAGAGTTTTGCCAGGAAGGCCTTTCATAGTCAATACCAATGGCTACATGAAATTACATTCATGTGTTCTTTCAATTAATTCTCTTAATACTTGAATATGGTCCACTGTACTGAATCCACTTCGAAATCCAGCTTGTTCTCTTGGTTGAGCTGCATCTAATTTTTTCTGCAGGCGATGTGTTAGCACTTTTGTGAAGATTTTATAAATAGCAGGTAACAAGCTAATTGGTCGGTAATTTTTCAAATCCTCTTTATCACCTTTTTTATGCAAAAGAATTACTGTTGCAGAATCCCATTGGTTTGGTATGTTACCGCTGTTAAGACATTTGGTAAAGAATTTTGCAAGTATGTCTTCTACATATTCTCCAGCTTCTTTTAGGATATCTAATGTAATACCATCATCACCAGGGGCTCTTCCTTTCTTCATATTTTTTATTGCAAATGAAACTTCTTCTTTTAAGATTTTAGGAGCTGTTCCTTCGACTATTTCAATGTCTTCGTTTAATCCACTGTTACTTTCGTATAGATTTTTGTAGAATTCTTCAACTCTTCTAAGTATTTCTTCCCTATTTCTTGTTACGGTGCCATCCTCTCCTTTTAATGCAATGATGTGTTTCTTCCCAACAGATAAACTTCCTTTAACAACCCTAAGGCTCTTGTTGCTTTCAATGGCCTTCCTTACTAACTCACAATTGAATTTTCTTATATCTTCTTTCATGTTTTTGCGCAAAGTTCTATGTACTCAATCCTGGAACTGGTATTTCGATTGTCCACCTTCATATCTCTTCGCCTTTTCATGAGCTGTTTCGTCTTCTCAGATAATTTGCTATTGTGCTTTTTACAGGTTACACCACCAATTTCCCCAGCAGTTTCAACTATTGTCTTAACAATGTTTTCATTTGCTTCTGAGATATCACTTTCATCAATAAGTCCTTCCAGTGCAGAAAAGCGATTTTTTAATTCCAACTTGAATGCCTCGGTATTTACTTTCAGTTTCATTAGATCCACCCTCTTACTTACTTGTTTCCTAATGAGCTTCTGTCGTTCTAATTTAGTATTTAAGTGCACTTTACATCTCACCATTCGATGATCACTTCCAGTATTAAATCTGTTCAGTACGCTGCAATCTTCAATAATTGATTTCTTGTTTGCCAGGATATAGTCAATTTCGCTAGTTCCCCCATTTGGGTGTTTCCATGTCCATTTTCTTTGCGGTTTCTTCTTAAAAAATGAATTCATGATGCTAAGATTTTCAGCTTCTGCAAATTCGATGAGTTGATCGCCACGTTCATTCCTTTCCCCATATCCGTATTTACCAACCGATGTCTCTCCTTGTTCCTGTTGTCCAATTCTTGCATTGAAATCCCCCATGATGAGCTTGATATGTTGTTTCCCTTTGGTGTGTAACTCTTTGATTTCTTCATAAAATTCTTCAACCTCTTCGTCGGTATGGCTTGATGTTGGTGCATATACCTGTACTATTTGAAGTTGGTATCGCTGGGTTAGTTGAACAACAAGCCTCGCTGCTCGATCTGATGTACTTTCAACTTCCAGAAGACAGTCTTTAATTCTTTTGTTGATTAAGAAGCCAACACCACTTGTTCTTCCAGTTTCCGTTCCTCTATAATAAAACAAATGTCCGCTTTTCAGTTCCACCAACTCTTCACCTTTTCTTCTAACTTCACTGAGTCCTACAATGTCCCATTTGATCTTGTCTAGTTCCTCTTCCAATTCCTGAAGTTTTG